>PVJO010001599.1:23614-93433 GCA_004026905.1 Hystrix cristata
CACACACACATACACACACACACACACACACACACACACACACACACACACACACGAACGCACGCACACATGCGCACTCCCTCCAGGAGTCCTCTACAGCAGAATTGCTAATATCCATATCACCCTTCAGTGCACAGGTACACCGTGATGTACTTAGGCAGTCTCCCTAGGGGACACCAGGGCCATTCCTACTCCCTCTCCTTAGCCACCTCTCCTTCATGGGCCTTGTCCCCACGCTTATCCTTCCAGCATAAATTCCTAGAACAGATTTACTAAGTAAAGAATAAGAAAAAATTTTGACAACTATCATTTCATATTGCCAAGGTCAGGGTTTCTTTTTTCTTTTCAGTGCTGGGGATCAAACCCAGAACCTCAGACACCTTAAGCAGATATGAGCTGCCTCCAAATTTTCTCTTGAATTTGTCCCCTGAAAAGGATTTTGCCAAGCCCTCTCAGTTGCCAGGTTCTCAACATCTGCAGTCCTGGGAGCACCATGATGTAGCTGTACCAGCCTGGTCTTTCAAGACACAAGACCTTGGCCCAAATCCCAGCTTTGTGACTTCTAAAAAGTGTTGCTGGGCAAGCTACTTAACCTCCCTCGGCATCAATTAGCTCCTCAGTGCAAAGAAGGTCAGCACCACCTACTCTGGAGGCTACTGGGAAGATTAAGCTAAAACACACACAGAAGTACCTCGCTTGCAGTATGTGTGAGACTTTAAATACTAAATGCTCTCTATTCTTCCTAACTTCCAGCTGTTCTGCTGAGAAAATACTCTTTCACTATCCAAAGAAATAAGGGCCTTAGGAGAGAGGAAGTAAGTTTAATACATTATACCTACATGTACACTTTAAAACAGAAAACATTTTCTACCCCTACATTCACATCTCTGTGAGTGAACTGCTGTGGCCTGATATGCCCAAGGTCCTCTGCATGGGGTGAATGGCACAGCAGAGAGGGTTCTCCTTCTCTCAGTCACCAGTCAGCAAATTTTAATTATTAAAATAACTAGGAGTCAGCAGGGCATGGTGGCACATGCCTGTAATTCCAGCACTGGGGAGGCTGAGGCAAGAGGATCATCACAAGTTCAAGGCCAGCCTGAACTACAAAGTAAGACCCTGTTTCAAAAAACCAACTGACCAACCAAACAAACAAAAAAACTAAAAAAAAGGAAAGAGAGAAAAGAAAAAAGGAAAACCAGGTGCCTAACCCTCTGGGCTTTATCTGGCTGGTGAAAGGAGACAGCACTCTGCAGAGCTGCTGCCCTGTGCCCTCAAAACACAAAGGCCCCTGCCAATCATGGGGGGACCACTGAGGCTCCTGGTGTTTTATGGCTGACCAAGTACGCATGGCACCCTCAGCACCTCCCACAAGAGGCATATGGACCTCAGTTCTCGTCTAGATAAACCGGAAAGACGCAAAGCAGATAGGAAAGACAGAAAGCAGCCCTCCAGTCAGTTTCCTCGTCCTTGTCTCTCAGCTCTGCACAATGTGTAAAGTCAGCTGAGCCTCCACATTAGATGAGGGTATCCTTAGGTTGATTCTCTGATTCATGTTGTCAAAAGCTACTGCACTGTCTTTTTTCTTTAGACCTTAAATGAACATCTCATTTCACAGAAAAGTCAGTCCGCTTTTTCTTCAGAGATGGAGTCTCACTATTTGCTCTGGCTGGTCTCAAGCTCCTGGGCTCAAGCAATCTTCCTACCTCAGTCTCCCAAGCAGCTGGGACTGCTTATCCTTAAATCAGCCCTATTCAGATGATTCTCAACACATGCTGCTTTCTTCGATTCAGCGCTTCTTAAAGTACACACACATGTAATGTTCTGAATAGACTCTTCGGGGGTCGTGTGCTCCTGAAAACCTACCGGATTGAAAATGAGCCAACAAGCCAGAACGGTAGCGCCTGCTGGGCCAGCATTGCCCACCGGGACAATGGCGCAGCCCACCTCGAGGGTCCCCCGCCCTAAGGACCAAGAGCTTGGGGCATCCGGCTCTTACCGCAGAGCCGGTGGAGGGATCTCTCAGAGTAGGTGTCTCGGTCGCAGCCTTTCCCAATGTGGCTGGTCTCCAGCTCCACTGTGGCCTGCACTGAGGCCACTGGCTCGTCACACGTCTCCAGGCGGATGTTTGGGAAGACAGCCAGAGCGCCGGTGCCGGGCTCGTACTCGACCCTGTTGCTCCAGCCTGTGTACAAGCCCACAAGTCAGCGAGGGAGGAAAGGAAGGAAACTGCACTTTAGCCTCTGTGGCTCTAAGTTTCCAGAACAGATGTGCAAGCGGGAGAGCGGGAAGCTCACCTTGCCACCCAGGCGTGCAGGTGGGCTTGACGCTTATCTTCACTAGGACGTCTTCTGCGGCCCTCTTCTTCCCACAGTCGTAGGCTGTGACGGTCAGTGTATACTGATGCTCCTTCCCGTAGTTCAGTTTCTCGGTGCTCTTTATGTAACCTGCAGAGGAGGAAAGGCAGGCAGGTAGAAATATAGAACATTCGTGTGTTATGCCGCAGGGAGGTTACTCAGAAGCACTCAGGCTGGAGCGCTCCCTCTGGCCTGACCCCCTGAGGCCGCGCACACTACCCTTCTGGAAGCGCCTATGCAGGAGCCAAGTCCCCACAATGTGGTCTCCAAGGGTTCTGGCAGTCTACACTCAATACTAAGTTTACATATAAAAGAAGTAAAAGACAGAACAACTCAGTTATCTCAATTATTAAATATAAGGTCAAGTTGCATTAAACACTTCTCACTAAAAAGATTTACTCTGTGGTTAGGCTGGGGTATAATTCAGTGGTGGGGTGTGCGCTTAGTACTAGGTTGAATCCTGAAAGAGGGAGGGACACAGATTGGTTTCCCACTCCTCAACTAGAACATAAGGCTGTTTTTCATTTCTGTTTTCGTTTCTTTTTTGAGACAGGGTCTCATTATTTATTCAGGCTGGCTTTGAACTCATGGTGACCCTCCTGTCTCAGCCTCCCAATGGCTGGGATTACAGGCATGCCCCACCATGTCCGGCAGAAGTCTGCTTTTTGAAGGTAAATGCAGATGTCTGTAAATTGTCTGTCCTTCCATAATTCCATCCAAGGTTCTGTACTGCTCATTACTTAGCAGTGAGACACCATATTATCATTTGGAAACTCTAACCACCTAAAGAGTTGTGCTCCAGAGAGCTGCTTCTGTGTGATTACTAAGGCCAGCACGGGCCTGGCAGAGGTAAGGTGGTAGGAACCCCACATGCACAATGAGACAGGGCTGGAGAGGGAATGCACTGCAGAGCACCTGCCAGCAGGAGAGGCCCCTGTTCCATCCCAGAGCTGCAGGGGTGGGAACATGAGCTCGACAGAAGGGGATAATTGGTGGAGAACAGAAGCCAGACCATCTAAAGGTCAGGCTCACCCTGGGGCCTACAGATGGAAAGGGGAGAAGCGAGGAGGTGGAAGCAGGCGGAGCAAAGGTTTTGATCTAATACAGGTTGGAAAGGAGGAAGGGGAGCCCCGCAGGCTCCCCAGGGGCTGTCGGGACAAACGAAGGCTCAAGCGTGCAGTGCCGGGTGAGTCACCACTGCTCAGTGACAGCCCAGATGGAGCTGGCCATGTGCACGGCGCCTCTGCGCTTACCATCCTTGTCCACGGTGAAGGGCACATCAGGGGTGACGACCTCATAGCCACAGACCTGGCTGAACTGAGGGGAGCAGTCTGCGTCTGCGGCCTCCACCCTCAGGATGCTGCCGGACTGCTTGCCCTCGGTGACCGTCGCCTTGTAGGATTTCTCTTTGAACACGGGTGCGTACTCATTCACATCATTCACCTGGATGTGGACAGTTGCCCTGGACAAAGAGGGAGAACAGCTGTTTTGGTGGATTCATTCTGGTTTTCACCCAAAGGATACTGATTCTGCCCTATTTTTAAATTTATTTTCTTCTGCTACCTTGTTTCATGAAATTCATATGAAGACAAAAAATAAACCAAACTTCACTGTTTTCAATTCAGCATGGGCAAAATGAAGTTACAATAGGGGTCTGAGCTGATTCTTCCCCGTCCTAAAAGGAAGGCAGCTGAGTTTAAAAACCAGTAATGTACAAGGAAACAGACCTGGGGCTGGGGATATAGCTCAGTGGTAGAGTTTTGTTTTGGTTTGCTGTTTGTTTTTTTGCCTGGTATGCACAAGGCCATGGGTTCAATCCCTAGTACAGCTAGAGAGGACAGACAGACACTTTGGACTTTTCTCTGACAATATGGGCCAGGACATGGAGAAGGGAGACATATAGCAGGCACCTATTTCTATCAGGTACCTGTTTATTCTCTAATTATAAAGTTAAAAGAGATTTTATTACAAAATCCAGGGGGCAAGGTAGGGGTAAAGGAAGAAAGGGTAAGAAAATACAGTAAGTATGGCAAGGTTTGACAGTGAGAGTTAAAATGAACTCTGTCCTGAGGATTCAGGTGGAGCCTGAGAGCAAGCTGCCCTGGGAGTCATCAGGACCAATGAGACAGTGAAGGGGCACCTGCCACTTCCCGGCCCCAGCAGGTTCCCAAGCAAAGCAGGCTCCCAGTGAAGAGAACTGTAGGCTTCAAGGGCTACTCATAAGGGTGTATTTCTGAGCAGACAAGGTGCTTGGTCAAAATATGATCTTTTTTTGTATGTGCTGGGGATTGAACTCAGGGCCTTGTGCTTGCTAGGCAACCACTCTAACAACTATGCTAAATCCCCAGTCCAAAATACGATCTTTCAAAAAAAAAACAAAACCAGCCAGCAAGGGCATGCTGTAAAGGGTGAGCAGACTCACTAGCAAGTGCACCCCGCTGTCCCCAAGAGCCTCCACAGCCCCGGGGCATCATCTGGCCCTCCACACCATAGGTATGTGATAACAACTGGCCCACTGCCCTCTGTCCTAAGCAACACACTAAGGAAAGACAGAGCCTCTGCAACATTAAACAGCTTCATGTGGAAGGGCCAGGGAATGGCAGAGACAGCCCAGAGTTCTCCACCTATGTCTTGCGCAGTCCTGCATCTCACAGACAGGACAACGGAAGTGGGTGGTCTACTGCTTCTCCCAGTGCAGGTAAGTGACCTCCCGCCCTGAGGGTTTGCAGGAAAACATGAACACAACAATGAAGTACCCTTTCTCAGCGAAAGGCAGGCTTCTGGAATGTTCAATGTCAGGCTTCAGTCTCTTGAATGGAGTGTGGTGGGGTGAAATTATTCATTCATTTACTCTCCGAAGCCTGCAACCCATGAGTGGGAACACAAACTCTTCTGCTTCAAATTTCAAAATAGTTGGGGCGGGGGCACGGGTCCCTGTCCCTCTCTTTACTGACACATGCACATTTCCTCAGTGAGTTCTTGTCCCTCCTCGCCCAGCCACTTACTTATGAGACTTCTTAGCGCCGATGCCGTCGGGGGCCTTCCCACAGTCATAGGCCTGAATGGTGAATGTGTAGTCTTTCTGCAGCTCGCAGTCCAGTTTCTCTTTGGAGCGAATTATCCCCTCACCAGTGGATTTATCCACTACCACTGCGTCAAAGGGGACATTCTGCCCATGAATTTTAAAGCCACAAATCTCACCTGGGGAGCCAAAGCAGAACAGGTCAGAATTTTTGCCATGCGAACGTTCTACACATTGCCCTCCTCCCCCAAGGAAAATAAGTGACAACAATTCGGCAGCCAGGGGTTGGAGGGTCCATGGACAAAGCAGGGGGCACTGTGCTTTAACATGGGTGAGTTCTGGGGCTTTAGTAAAAAGAAGCAGAGTCTGGCTTTCCAAGCAACATGTGTACTTTGCATCCACTCATGCAGGAGTACAAAAGAGAGAGAGAGAACATAGACAGGCATTCCACAGGAGCACTTAGCGGGCTCGAGGGCAAAAGAGTCTCATTAGCAGACAGCCGAGGCCGAGCACACCAGGGCTGCCCCGGCCACCTGCGGGCCCAGGGCCGGGCAGCTCTTTGGATTTGGACCAGAGAGAGGATAAAACGCAGTTAAGTGTGGAGAGAGGAAGAAGCATGAGATATAGGACCAGCACCGTAATTACAGAAATTCTGTCAAGGAAAAAATCCAAAGAATCAAGTCTTCCTGTGCAATGAGCCTGGCTAAAATTAGGGAATCAAAACAAACTGCTAAATGAGAGGTAGAAATACCAACTTTCAGGCATCCATTTCAACAGCTGTCACCCGGTTCTGTCACGGGGAGGGATTTTTGGGGGGGTTCATCCTATCAAACCTGAAACACCAGCCTGGGGACTTCACTACAGCTGAATTGGCTTCAAAGCTGAATTAAGAGTTTGAAATCTATGTTTCCATTCTTGCCCATGGGGGAACAATCATAAATGATTTGATGTATATATGAAACTTCACCACATTATTTCACATAAAAATCAGACTGAACTCTTCCACAACTCCAACAAACGAAATGGTTACAAAACAAATCTCTGAAGTTCAATTAAACAAAAATGTATGGTACTGTCCATGTAGTTCAAATGGATGTCTGATTTCCAGATATTTCTAACCAAGGGTCTGGTTACATACACCCTCCATCAATCCATTTTAAAACAGGATCAAAGTAGGAGAATAAATAAGGGCAAAGGAGCATGACAGTTGCTTCTGTTTAAAGGCTGATTCCCAATTTTATCAACAAAGTTAGTGGGTTAATATTCATAAGAGGGAGACAAAGAACCCTTGATCACCTTCTTTGGTGACTGTCACCTCAAAACTCTCTAAAGGGAGAAAAGATAAACCCATGTCAGTAATTCAGGAAAGAATGGAGATGGAGCAACAAGGAAATAAAGTCAAAGATGCACATATTACACAGAAAAGCTTAACATATAATTTAATGATACGCTTAGTAGCCATCTACTAGAATTCCTACAGCAAAACTGGACCCTCAGGTGCAAAATGTCACTCTGAATCCCACTTACCACGAGCTACTGCGTAATTTTTAAATGACACTAGTTTACTGATGAGATTGTGCTATAAGGGTTTCTAACAGCCTCAGGTGTCATTAGGGTTCTTCATCTAGAACACCTGGATGACAACATTAATAAGGTAACCTGTATGTTTTCATTTTCAAGCTGAGTTCTCTCAGCTAGATTCTGACAACAGTCAACCCACTATTAGATTTAGAGAAACAAACATTTGGAGCAAAAGTTTTTCTTTGTTTGTATCAATACTGATGGTTTCTGATCAAAAGCACCCAGCCAAGGGAACAAGAATGAACCCTCTGCTAGCAAACATCTGCTTAATGTGAACGGAAGGCAGATCAGAACCAGCTGCAGTGAGGCTACACTGACTATTCTCTCTCCGTGCAAACATCTGCTACCATGTCGGCACAGGTCCTAGGGCCACTCTGGTGACCGGCAGAGGTGCAGAGCCAGGCACATGTAGCCTCGCACAGACCATCCACACCATCTGCCATCTCCTCTCCCCTCTAAAGGCAGCACTCTTTGAATTCCCTTGCTTTTTGAAAGATTCTGCAGTTTATTTCCTCTGGGCAGTGTTACACTTTGCACAATTTAAAGGTTTTAAAAATGCTATCACACCACATGCAGTTTTTGTGACTTGCTTTTTTATACAACCTTAAGTATCTTAAGCTGCATTTGCCGTGGCTGCTGTATGCAGCTATGGTTTATTCCTTCTCACTACTACCTACTGGCAAGAATCCCATGAGTTAAAATGTGCAGCATGCTTAAAACATTGCCTGGTATAGACAAAGCATTTCACAAATGCTTGCTATTACTATCATCCTTCATTTATTCATCTATTTATTTATTTATTGTTTTTGAGACAGGGTCTGTGTAGTCCAGGCTGGCCTTGAACTTGTAGGAATTCTCATGCCTCGGCCTCCCAAGCGCTGGGATTACAGGTGTGTGCCACCAAAACTGGCTTACTATCATCATTTTCCACTGTGTGAATGTGTCATAATTCCAAAATTTCTGCTACTGATGAACAATGCCATGGCAGATAATTCTGTCCCTGTCTCCTGCTAGACACGAACAAGACATGCTGCATCAGTGTTGCCCAAAGTGGCAGCCACCAGCCACATGCAGCTACTCACATTAAACTAAAACTCACACTAAAATGAAATAATATTCAACATTCAGCTCCTCGGTCGCACCGGGGCCATTCTGAGTGCCCAATAGCTGTACATCACTGACCCGGCTGGACGCAGATACAGAGCACCCCATCACTGACTGCCACAGCGGTTCCGTTCACAGGCTGCCTTGGGGCAGGCTCTGCAGACTATGGTTTCTAGGCCAAACTCAGCCCATCCCTGGTTTTGAATGCTCCAGGTGCTAGCAATGGTTTTTATCTTTTCAAATAGTATTTGAGGAGCTGGGGATTTAGCTCAGTGATTAGAGTGCTTGCCTGGCAAGCACAAGGGCCTGAGTTCGATCCCCAGCACCGGGGAAAAAAAAAAAAAGGACCCGCAAATAGTATTTGAGGGTGGGTGGTGTGGTAGTGCACACTTGTCATCCCAGCATTCTGGGAGGCTGAGGCAGGAGATCACAAGTTTGAATCGAACCTGGGCAACTTAGTGAGACTGTCCTAAAAAAAAAAAAGGGCTAAGGAGGTAGCTCATTGTTCAGGCCCTGAGTGCAATTCCCACAAATATATTTTACAACATGAACAACTTACAGCAAAAATTCAAGTAACAGTCTCCCATCAATAATGTTTTATTGAGCCACAGATATGCCGTCATGTGGGAATGGTCTCTGCCTCTATCCACAGTGCGATGGCAGTTTACCGCAGATGTGCACAGCTGCAGAGGCCCTGCACTGCAGAGTCTGCCCACCCCGTTCAGCCCCTTCAGGGCAAAGTGTTGCTCCGTGCCCTAGAGACCCCTTAGAAGCACTGGGTACCAGGACTGTCTGCCAGGATTGCTAACTCACTGTCCTATGCATGCGCCTCCAGGTGCATCACACTTCAGGTGACAGGTTCACAACTCACGAGACCAGTTCTGATTCTGAGAAAACCTCTCTGCTTGCTCTCGCCTCAGAGTTCACACGAGGCAATCCCATGTCCTGGAGCTGCTATGCTGGCATGGCTGCAGTATGCTTCCTGCCAGGGTGCTGGGCCCTGAAAAGCGTGGACGAAGAGCCTGGTGTGAGCACTGGCCCGAGTAAAGGCACTGATGCAGCCGCTTCTGAACAGGGGTGAAGACACCCTGCATGAGCACCATCCTGGGTGAATTTTCTGGTTTATTTTTGAGAAGACAGGGTCTTGCTGTGCTGCTCAGGCTGGTCCTAAACTCCTGGGCTCAAGGGAGCCTCTCCTCAGGCTCCCCCAACATTACACAATAACCCCTGAGACTGACATGCCGAGAGATCACCGGGAGGAATCGACTGTTTGCCAGCTGTTGTCAACTCTACATCTTTCTTTTGAGAAATCAGGCTGGGATAAGGGGAGGAGGGATCTGGAGTGAAGGAGGACACCAGGTGTTTCTATCTTATACTGCAGGGTTCAGGGACGGCTGCACAGTGAAATAATGTCTGGGTAGAGAGGAGGAAACAAAGGGAGCAACCATGTGATTATCCAGGAAGAATTTCAGACAGCAGGAACAGCCAGTGCAAAGGCTGAGGCTCCAGGAGGAGGCCTGTGCTGCCAGGGTGCTAAACTCAGGGACGCGGGGGCTGCAGAGACGGGAATCCTGAAGCTACACGGTGCACCCCCGGGCTCTGGCAAGAATTGCAGCTTCTCCCTCCTGGGAGAAGGAAGTGGCAGGAGGGTTCTGAGCCTAGATGGATAAATGTCTCATATCCTGGAGGCTCCATCCATTCAGTGGCAGAGATGGTTGGTTACCTGAACAATGCCAGCAGGAGATGCTGAGGCCAGCCCTATGGGCAGCAGGCACTGAGAAGCAGGCAGAGCTGGGAGGTGCCCTGTAAGTGACGCCAGGTCTGCCGAGCCAGAAACCCAGGCTGACGCTGCCTTTCACTAAACCTGGGAAGAGGGAAGAGTGGTCTGGAGGTAGGGGCGTCTGGGCTACAGTGCATCAACATTGGGGAATCCTGAAATAGCATCTCAAGGATGTGATTATCAAACAGAAGAACATAAATGACTTGAAAGCACACCTCTGTATTTGCGAGCTGCTCTCTAAAGACTAGATTCGATACATTTATAAGAATAGCAAAAACTTAATAGTGTCTCTTCCATGTGCCGCCATGGAGCACACACGCAAGGTGGCTCCTTCCACAGGTCCCCAGAACCTGGGGCCTCAAATCCACTGGCACTTACTCCACTGCTGGCCAGGAAGAGGCTCTGCCTAAGTGGCTTAAAGACTGTCTCACAGGGGTAACTTGATGCCCGCAGCAGCTTGGGCCTTATTCTTAGGTAGGCAGGTTCATGCAGCTGACCGCAGCCACTGCCTCAGCGCCTGTCTGTTCCTTCACTCGCAGCTCTAAGGGGTGAGGTCAGGCAAGGGCTGCAGATTCTGGGAAAGGGGGCTTTGTGAAGGCAGTGAAGGTGGTGTCTCGGGAAGCACTTGGGGACTTGCTGGAGGAAGACAGCACTTTGGGACAGCTTCCCTCGGGGTACAGAAGGATGGCCGAGCCCCTAGGTTAGGCTGATGGGGACACTGGTGAAACTGAGGCACAGAGAGGAAAAAAGCATGGGGAAAATCAGGGATCTTAGCAGCTGTCATTCACCCTGCTAGCTTTACCTCTGGCTTGCTTGGAGGTTACGTGCTTTTGATTTCTGTTTTTGTTTTTGGTACCAGGGATGAGCCCAGGGCCTCTGCACCCTCCCACCCACAGCCCTTTTTTATTTTGAGACAGGATCTCACTAACTCACTAAATTGCTGAGGTTGGTCCAAACTTGTGATCCTGCTGCCTCAGCCTCTCAGAGTGCTGACATTACAGGCGCGCATCACCAGGCCTGGCTGCCTGGAGTATTTTAAACCAAGTCCCAGACACGCATTCTACCCACAATCCTTCAGCAGGTAACTAACTCTAACAGAGATTCTGTCTCACACAACTGTAATAACACCCACAGCCACCAATATTCACAGTGACTCCCAGGTATCTTCAGTGAGCAGCTGCTTCTGACACACACATCTGTGACCTTCTGCCAGGGACGGAGCAGAGTTGTGAGCAACACGACTCTCCCAGTAGCTCATCTGTCAGTGCTGAAGCAGTCACCAACCCTCCACCCCCAAGGTATATCCAGCTCACAGTGGTCACACGCAATACAGGGGTCACATCCCCGTTCCTGCACACACAGGCACACCTCTGCCCGGCTATCCTGACTCAGCCTTCTTCCTGTAGCTCCCACATTGAAAGGAAGGGACTCTCAGGACCACAGCTTGCATCCAGTGTCCTTTCTGCCCTGTCCCTCCTGACCCAGTGCAGACCCCACACCACTGCTCTACTTCGCAATCAACCTAAGGCCCTGCCTGCAGGCTGGGGTGTGGCTCAGCGGCCAGCGCTAGCCTCACACGGGGAGGCCCTGGGTTTTACCCACACCCCACCCTCAAAACCCTGGCCTAGCAGCCCTGGGCACAGCCCCATAACACAGATATCCCTCCCACCCATGGTACTGGGGACTGCGCCCCAGGAGCACTGGGCTTCCCTCCTTCACGGGCCAGCCTGCCTTCCAAATCACCCCAGCATCGATGCCTCTCTCCCTGGGCCACAATCCACAAGCCTCCAAGGCTACCTGGTTTGCTGTCTGCAGTGCTGGTCTCGCCCTCCTCCTGTTTCCCCGGGGCTTGGAGACACAGACAGGTCCAGCACAGTGACCCAGCACCTGATGGCTCTGGTCCCAAACCTGTCTGGGAAGCACCTGCCCGCACGTGTACAGGCCTCCTGATCAGGTGCTGCCAGAATACACCTGAAGACCGTCACTCATGGGCTCTGGCCTTAGCGCAAATTAAAGCAGATGACGCTGCAGCCTGTTCAGGTTATTCCTGCATTTTTTCCCCCAAGCATGAATAAAGCACTGATCCATACAGCAAAACATCAAAGGACCCCAATTTGTAGCCATTCTGTGGCAATTTTCAAGGTGGACTGCTATATAAAGTACCAGGCATTCTCAATACTTGAATATGCAATGTGCCCAGGGCCAAGAGGTAACATCACT
Organism: Hystrix cristata; assembly: GCA_004026905.1. Taxonomy (NCBI): domain Eukaryota; kingdom Metazoa; phylum Chordata; class Mammalia; order Rodentia; family Hystricidae; genus Hystrix; species Hystrix cristata. Next base: position 35,676 of record PVJO010001599.1, read on the forward strand.
TTATAAGCACATATTACAAGTGGAAAATGCAATGTTTTAAATAAAACTATTTAAAACCAGCACTAACAAATTATTGTATTTTCAACATATAAAACTGCCAATCTCGCCGGGTGTGGTAGCACACACCTATAATCCCAGCACTTGGGAGGCTGGGACAGGAGAATTACTGTGAGTTCAAAGCCAGCCTGGTCTACATAGTGAGACTCTGTCTCAAAAACCCAAAAAACAAAGAAGAAAATGGCAGTCTCAAAGAAAAAAAAAGAAAGAAAATGGCAGTCTCTCATCAGTCAACCTGACCGTCCAACCCCCTGCTGTAAACACACATCGGCCTGGCTGCACCTGCCCAAACAAGCTGCTGCAGACAAGGGGGTGGCAGCAGGCCCTGCAGAGTCACCAAGAATGTGAAGAAAAGCTCCAGACCTGCCGAGGAGATTCTAAGTAGATTCCAAAGAAAACCGCACTACACACTCTTTCCTTTAGATTCCATTAGTAACGCAATGTTCAGCCCAAGTGAGTTATTTAAATTTCCTCCAATACCTGACAAACATCAAGGCTGTTCTCTCAGTCTCGCCCAGAGAAGGCAACCTGCGTGTGACTCTGGGTGCCCGGAGGGCTGACAGTAAGGACCTGCAGGGAGCACCTGCAATTCAGGGCCCGACTGGGTGCCTGGAACACTTCGGGCCAGGACTCAGCAGCCCCACAGCATGCCTCAGCAAGGACAAGACACCTGGTGGGCCACTCACCACCCTGCAAGACCATGTCCCGGGCACCGACTCGGCAACCTAGGAATCAGGCTGCTGCCAGGGCCTGTGTCACTTGGGGCACACTCAGCCGGGCCCTCCACAAGTATGCACAGGGCACACACATGTTCCAGGGAGTCCAATGTGACAAGGACAAAACAGACGACTAGGTCATCATCCCCCAGTGTCATACAGCTGACAGATGCACTCTGAGCTAGTTTCATCTGAAGATGGGACAGTGAGCAAGCCGGGGCCTTCTGGGAAGAACCAAATAGTGTGACCCAGAGCCCCTGAGCCACCCCAGCTACCCACCAGCACTCGGTGTCAGTTGCCACCACTGCCGCCCTCCACATCGTGCACTTGAGCTAACTCAGCATCACAGGTGAGGTAACCTACACTCTCAGGAAGGCTCTAGACCCAGCCTCTGTCTTATGCCAAAATTACTTTAAGAAACTGAGAAAATGGAACACTATGAAGATTCTATATAAAGACAGAAAAATATTTCTTACAGAATATTAAGTGAAAACATATTTCTAAAACATGTTTCTATTATTAATAATACCACCAGCAGCAAACACTATGGTCCCATGTTTTGGGCTTTTCTTTTCACGTGTGCGTCTGTGTGTACACACATGCACATGTGTGTTGTGCTGGGGATGAAACCCAGAGCCTTGTACATACCAGGCAAGTGCTCTACCACTGAGCTACACCTTAGTCCTCAGGTACTATTTTAAGTACTTCACACATACAATTAAATAAACTAACATTCCCGAAACCCTCTGAGGCTTGTGACATTACTACCCCTGCACAGATGAGGAACCTGCAGCTTGGAGAGGGTAAGTAATTCGCCCCACAGCCAGTAAGTGGCAGAGCCAAGGTTCAAGCCAGCTGGTGTTCAGGTCACTGAGTTCTTCAGGGGACAGGGAAGGGGTGGGCACCTGCATCAGGAGAGGGGGGTTGGCACAGTGCTGTGGGGCTCCCTTCCTCATACCCTGGGTAGAGGAGCATCACGAGTTCAAGGCCAGCCTGGGCTGCTTGGCGAGACCCTGTCTCAGAATACAACTACAAAAGGGCTGAGTGTCACACAGTGACAGAGCACTTGCTTGACATGACAAGGCTCAACCCCCAGAACCACAGGAAAGAAGCGTCAGTCTATGCCCGAGAGAACTGAACACCTATCCCCGCACGAGGACTTTACAAATCCCCAAAGCAGCACTGTTCCTAACAGCCAGGGAGAGGGAACAACCAGCCCCTCAATGGATGAACAGTTCAACAAAAATGTGACATGTGCACGTGACAGGACGTTACCTGGGAATAGAAAAGGAACAAAGGAGTGGCAGATGCTACAGCATAGGTGAAGCCTGCGATCGCTGTGAGTAAGTAAAAGGCAGCATCACAAAAAGCCATGTCCTGTGTTTATGTGAAATACACAGAGTACACAAACCCACAGTGCTTATGAGTGTCTGGGGTATGACTGTGACGGGTACAAGGTTTCTTTCTGGGGTACGGAAATGGTCTGGAATGAGGTGGCGGCCGACAGGTGAGCAGTTTTATGAAGACGGTGACTATGGTGTGTGAATTAGATTTCCAAAAGAAGGAAGAAGAAAAGGAGGAAAGAAAGGAAGGAAGGAAGGGAGGGAGGGAGGGAAAGAGAAGAGTAACTGTCTGCCACAAAACTCTAGGAGGAAAATAGTTACTCATCTGTCTACTATGGCAAATACAGTTCAATCACCACCATGGCCTCTATGTAACCATGGCCTCTATAGTTTTTGTTTTAAATTACATATACATATATACATATAAATATACACACACGTATAATATATACACACATACATACTTGTATACTTATATACTTTTTTTAAAGTATACAATTTTGCACACTAACACACGTGAGGTTCTTTTGGCCACTGTGGTACACACCTATAATCCCATTACTTTGGGAGGCTGAGGCAGAAGGATCACAAATTTGAGCCCAGTCTGGGCAATTTAGCAAGACACTGTCTCAAAAAAATTTAATTTAAAAAGAAGCAACAAGATATGTCATGTATAGGTACAAATCCCTTATGATGAATGTTATCACTATGTACATCTAAAATGTACCATTAAAATAAATTTTTTTAATTTAATTTAAAAAGGGCTGGGGATGTAGTGCAATGTGAAAGTCTTGGTTCAATACCCACTACAAAATAACCCCACGAAGATCCCTACAACATAAAAAGTCACAGGTATTATTCATAATACATTCATTAAATTTGATGATACAATAAAATAAAATGAGAAAGAAAAAAACAGGTGATTTAATCCTGCAATTTTCCCCTTCAAAGTCAGACATGACATGCCTTCACTTCCTGCCTAGCTTCCCGCAGTTACACACCACACCGCTGGCCCGGCCTGGACCGGAAGCCACATCTTCTCCCAGGCGCGACCCAGCCGTAACCTGGAGCCAGGGTGGAGCAGGCAGGTGGCAGAAGGAGCACTTACCTCTCAAGGCCAAGGAGCATCAAACACAAACTCTCCTTTGGGAAGCACCTGGACACGCCCTGGACACTGCTGTAAACACCTCATGGCAAAGGCACTGCTGACAGTGCGGCAGGACCCAGGACAGAACACAGTGGACCCTTCCAAAAGGCCTCAGGGAGTAAATGCAGAACTCTATAGGCTGCAGTCGCTTCTTTTTCTTTTTTAGAAGGGTTTTTGCTTTGTAGTTCAGGCTGGCCTTGAACTCACAGGGCTCCTCCTGCCTCAGCCTCCTAAATGCTGGGATTACAGCCATGCACCACCATGCCCAGCTTCCACAATCACTTCCTTAAAATGGATGAAATGTACATAAATCTACTCAAAAACACATGCCAGATAACCCCATGAAAACTGCTGATACAGCACTGTCACACTCATAAGGAGCAACAAGATATAATTACAAATACGGCACGGTGTGTGTATGTCTAAACATGAAAGTTCAAAAAGCTAGGTAGACCCAAGCATGGTGGTGCATACGAGTAATCCCAGCTCTCTGGGAGGCTGAGGCAGGAGGACTGGAAATTCCAGCCCAGACTGGGCAAATTAGTAACTCAGGAAAACCCTGTCTCAAAAAAATTTTTAAAGGGAGATAGAGCTCAAAGTGAAGACCCTCAGTTCAATCCCTAGTACTGAAAAAAAAAATCTAGGTAATCAGGCCAACATGCAAAACTACAAAGGATTTTAAATCTGGTGGGGAAAGAGCAACAACAAGGAAATCACCCAGGCAACCAGACACACGCAGTGTTCGAGGCACAGAGCGCTTCCTCTGCGGTCCCTGTCCTACTCCCCCGACACCCAGCAGACAAGCACAACTGATTGAAGCTCTGTCCCCGCCGCACACTGGGCACAAGCCGGCCCCAGGTTAAGTATCTGAAGAGGTATGTGCACTTCAAAAGAATGAAGGATGGATTTATTTCTAAATATTTCCTCGGAAACACCCCATGCTCACTGGCCTCAATTTACAATAGGAAAATTAATACGTGATATAGGTTTTGTTTAGTTTGGTTTTTGTTTTGTTGTTGTTTTTCAGTTCTGAGGCTTGAGCCCAGGGCCTTCACACTGAGATACATCTCTGGCTTTTTTGATTTTTTTTTTGTTTTGAGACAGGGTATGATGGGTTAGATTTGAAATGTCCCCCAGAAGTCTCCTGGTGTTGAGGGTGGGGCTTCCGGAAGGTGACTGCATCACAGGGTGGAATACTCATCAACAGACTAATGTCTGTTGTTCAGCTCACAGCAGACTGGGCTGTGAGGAGGCAGGCCCGGGTGGAGCAGTCTGGGGGGAGGGGCTGATACCCTGAAGGAGTGTGCTCTAGTCCCTGGCTCCTCTCTCCCCCTCTGCTCCCCAGCTGCTGCAAGGTGAACAACTTGCCTCCACCACGCAGTTCCGCCAGGCCGTTCTGCCTTGGAGCTGGCCAACCAGGGACTGAAACCATGAGCCAAAATAAACCTCCTTTAAGTTGTAGGTGTCAGATATTTTGTTACAGTAATGGGAAAATGCTAAATTGCCCAGCTGGGCTTGAATTTGTGATCATCCGGCCTCAGCCTCCCAGAATGCTGGGATTAGATATGCACCATCACACCTGGCTGGATGATACATTTTATACAAGTTCATCCTTTTGCTCTTATCTGTCCCCAGGCAAACAGAACACTCATTAGTAACAGAAATTTTGATCTGGAAAAAAGTTGTATGAAAACTGTATATCAAAAACTAACTCTAGGGCTGGGGATTTAGCTCTGTGGGTCGAGTGCTTGCCTAGCAAGTGCAAGGCCCTAAGTTCGATCCCCGGCACCAAAAAAAACCCCTCAAAAACTAGCCTCTGGCTGGGGATTTAGCTCAGTGGTTAGAGCGCCGCTAGGCACTGAGTTCAATACCCAGTACCAAAAACAAACAAACAAATAAACAAACTAGCTCTAGTTGGACATGGTGACGCACAGCTATAATCCCAGCATTTGAAAGGCTGAGGGAGGAGGATCATAGCAAGTTCAAGGCTAGCCTGAGCTACACAGTGAGTTCAAGGCCAGCCTGGACTGCTTATCAAGTCTCTGTCTCAAAAAAACCAAAACAAAACAAAACAAAAAACCAACCCAGCTCTATGTCTACTCTGATCCTGAGGCCAAAAACCAGCACAGAGGCAGCATGTCCTCCTCCCAGGTAGAGACCTTGCCCCAGTCAACGTGACATCAAAGCAGCTCTGCTGGAGAAAGGTCCTAAAATGCCACCAACACAGAGTTATCCCACCATCATTGCCAAAGCTATCCCAGCAATCTGTTTCTCTAACAACAAAGGTGACAACCCTTTTGTTCTTTCCTATTACTGTGCTGGGGATCAAACCCAGGGCCTCGTGTATTCTAAGCAAGCACTCTACTACTGAGCTAAACCCCCAGCTTTTTTTTTACTTTTGAGACAGGAATTCAGTAAGTTGCCCAGGCTGGCCTCAAATTTGCAATCTTCCTGCCCCAGACTCCCAAGTGGCTGGATTATAGGCACATGCTACCGCAACCAGCTGACTTTTAATATATGGTGTACTTTTAATATACTTTTAATATACTCTTAATATACTTTTAACTTACTTTCAATATACTCTTAATATATTCATAAAAACATAATCTGTGTCTGGCTGAGTGCTAAAGTGTGTGTCTGTAATCCCAGTTACTCAGCAAGACCCTGTCTCAAAAAATTAAAAAGGGGCTAGGGATGCAGCTCAGTACAAAGGTCCTGAGTTTAATCCCCAATACAGGAAAAAACAAAAAAAGTAATCTATGCGAAAGTATTTCTCCACAGGGACTGCTCAACTTTTTCATAGACATCACTGCAGGTCACGGAAACTGAGATGCTGCAGTCCTGGATCCTTGACATCCAGGGACCAGCAGGGCCAGGGGCTCTGGGAGCTGGAGAGGAAGCAGACCAAACACCCCTGGGCATGCATCTGACACCCTCAGGCTATCATGTGCACTCAGGAGTCTGAGACCCGCTGGGCCAGATGCTACCTATCTAGCTGCAGTGAGCCAATTTAACAGAACTCCATGATGCAATCGGATTAAATATCACCTGAGCTCCCAGCTCTGGAGCCTCCAAAGGGGCATGAGAACCCTGCCCGCCTACCTGCGAAGCGCAGAGGCGCGTCCTTATCCAGCGCGATCAGGGGAGGGTCGAGCAGCACTGTGTTGTCATTCTCAGTCACGATCCCATGGTAGGTGGGCTCCAGCCAGGGCTTGTGCTTGTTAACTACATTTTAAAGAAAAAGAAGAAAGCGGGCAAGGTTAGAGTTTCTGCTGTAATCCCCACTGCTCTGGCTCTCAAAGACCTCATACACCTGCTGCTGAGCTCCTCCCTAGCCCACATCCCATTAAACTCTCATTTGGCTGGCCAGCAACAGTCATGTTTCTGCTATAGTATTTGGTATTAAGACCCAAACTGCATGAAATTCTTTTTTTTTTTTTTTTTCGTGCTGGGGATTGTACTCAGGGCCTTGTGCTTGCTAGGCAAGCACTCTAACTGCTGAGCTAAATCCCTCAGCCTTTTTTTTTTTAAACTGCATGAAATTCTAAATTCTAGAGTAAATAGTGTAGAAATTATCTGAATCCATGAAGCAATCAGAAGAAATAAACTACTCCTGAAATCAAGAGAAAAAAAAACCTGATGGCTATAAACTACCTGTTTTTTAGCCTATTACAGAAAATCTATGAAGAAAAAGTTTTTACTTCATTACAATTATTTAATTGCTACCACTTTATTGACTGATTGATTGACTGAGACAGGATCTTGCTGTGTAGTTCAGGCTGGCCTTGAACACGCTATGTAGCCCAGGCTGGCCTCGAACTTGTGGCGAACCTCCTGCCTCAGCCTCCCACCTCGACCTCCCAAGTGCTGGGATTACAGGCATGCGCCACCACGCCCCAGGCAGCTACCACATTATTTAAAATTAGCATTACAAACAAAAATGCAAACAGATACAGTAAAAACAATACTATAAATTACAAACATTGGGCATTAAAATGAAACTTAATACAGAATTTCTTCACAAAAAGAAAGACTAAAAACAAGAACACTAAGAAGGGCCCACTTCGGACTTGGAGGACCTGGGGTCAGGTTCAAGCTCCCTCTATTACGAGCCTCGAGGTCCCAAGAAAAGCAGCTGAGGACTGGGGATTTGCTCAGTGGTAAGAATGCTTGCCTTCCAAGCACAAGGCCCTGAGTTTGATCCTCAGCACCAAAAAAAAAAAGAAAAAAAGAAGAAAAGCAGCTGACCTCTTGCCTTGACCCCTCTAAGCCACCCTGTCCTCATTCGGGTCCCTGGAGAGGTCAGGTCTATCCCTCCACTGGGCACAAGGTCAGTACTGTCCTTTGGGCCTCTGCAGGTTCGGTTTCTACATGATGTGTTTCGCCACAGGCATAGCTGCAGCCCGGGCCACACTTCCTCTGATTCAGAGCTGCCGGTTTTCCTCTTCCGTTCACCTGCTCACCTAGCATCCCAGCACTCTGGGAGGCTGAGGCAGGAGGATGGCAAGTTTGAAACAAGGCTGGGCAACTTAGCAACTTAGTGAGACCCTGTCTCAAAAAATAAAACGTCTGAGATGCAGCTCAGTGTGAGGACCGTGGATTCAATCCCTAGAATCACCAAAAGGAAAAAAGAAAAAATCCACAAATAATTCTAAACAAAGCCAGTTTCCGTTATCATAAGGGCCTTGCACCAACCTCCCACCGCCATCCTCGCTTCCACACACAGCAGCCAGCGGAGGGGCTGTGGCAATCACACTCTCAAGCTGTGTGGTCTCTGGCCCGCTGACAATGAAAGTTCTTACTGAGGCCAACAGCATTTGCATAGTTGGTTCACTATACTACAGCAAATTAAAACTGAAAAACAATGTAATATTTACTAATTTTTAAAAACCCATTATAGTTTATGTTAAACTATTTTAAAAAACAATGTTTACCAAGAAAGGTGGAAATGTTTTACCGTTTTGCTGTGTTCTGAGACAGGGTCTCACAACATAGCCCAGGCTGACCTCAAACTCCTGGGCTCAAACAATCTCCAGCCTCAGCCTCCAGCATAGCTGGGACTATAGGCACACACCACACTGTCTTGAGGGCCTGTGATTTCACAACCCTCCACGTGGGTTTTACCAGAAACCAGCTGGGTTCTCACCCCCCCACCCCAGGCAATGTGTGGCATCACCACCACCACACAGCCCATAGGAACTGCCCTCAACACAGACGGTCAGAGGGCAGGCAAAGGCCAGTGGCTCTCAGGGCCACTAGAACGGTGCTGACCTCTAGCACCAAGGGTCTGGAGGTCTCGTTGTCACCTCTCTTTGGTCCCGGTCAATGCCTCTTATTTTTGGAGTGGTATGATCTGAACTTCAACCACTGGGAAAGGGTGTGTGTGGGGGTGGGGGCGGTGCTGAGGTAGGAATAGGGCGTGGCTAAGGCTGGCTGGCAAGGGAACATGACCTGGAGGAGTGGCTTGGACCCCATGTCAGCTCCAGGGGAGTGGCCTGGACCTGACTGTCAGCCTGAGGCGCCAATTTCAAGCACCAGCCCTCTCAGGTGGACTGTAGGGAGTTCTCGCAAGTTTCTACGGGAACTCCATTTGATAAATAGAAGCAACACTGGAAGCAAGCCTTTTCCTTTTCTATGTTGCTACCAGCGAAGGAGCTCTCCCTTTTCCCTCCTGTGGAAAATGGTGTCTGCGTACCCAGCGCCACTGCTATCATGCTTTTCTCATGGTAGCCCCTACTGTGCCTTTTAGGCCTGGTACACATTTTGCTGTATCTATTGTTAAGCTCAACTTTCCTTTTCTTTTCTCTATAATTTTAAATAAAACTTTAGAACTACTTTTTGCCCCCCTGGTTCAATTCCTTGCTTGAGGAGGGGAAGAACCCAGGAATATCAGAAGCCACCTGATAACAGAGTGTGTAAGTGTGTGTGTGTGTGTCTTTCTGACAGGTGGACAGTCCAAACATGGAAGCTAGAAAATCCACAGGCATGGCTGGGGATTTAGCTCAGTGGTTAGAGTGCTTGCCTTGCAAAGCACAAGGCCCTGAGTTTGAGCCCCAGCACCAAAAGAAAAAAAAAAAAGAGAAAAGAAAAGAGAAGAAAGTCCAAAGGCATCTCATGAGCCAAAGAGGTCAAGAGAGAGCATGTGGAAGTTAACTGTGGCCGTGACGAGGCAGGGACCCAACACCACACCCAACAGATCACAGAGACCGAAAAGCAAAGGTGCATCAGAAACATGTCCTCTCCTCCCACACGTTTCTCCAAGACTTAAGATCTGGTGAAGAAGAACCTGGAAGGTTCCAACACCGCCATCCTGCCCTGGGGCAGTACAAGGACAGCAGCAGGGAAGTGGCTGGTGGCACTGCTGCCTCACAAGCATAGTGGCCCCGCTGAGGGTGGGACAGGGCTCCGTGGGGCAGAGCACATCCCCATTGTGCAATGGGTAGGTACCTCCCTACCTGCTGGGCCTGTGACTTCTCCAGGTATCTGTGGGTTGGGAATGGAGATTGACCCCAGGGCCTTTGCACTGAGTGACACTCCCAGTCCTGTTTAATTTTTTTGAGACAGGGTCTCACTGAGTCACGAAGTTGCCGAGGTTGGGCTTGAACGTGCAATTCTACTGCCTCAGCCTCCCACAGTCCTGGAACTACAGGTGTGCACAACCACACCTGGCTTCCAGGTATCTTTTCAAGAAAACCATGCTATGATACAGGCTGGGACTCGCCTGCAGTGATGGATGTGAGACAAACAGGCTGTTATACAGAACAAGCATACTCTGAACACTCACCCCACAGTCTGTCACCCTCTCATTTAAAACGAGCTTTACTTTGATTTGCCATTATGAGCAATATTTGATTTCTATTTGTTTTCATACTTTAAAAGGTTTTATTAATAAAAATACAAACAATAATAAAACCTTCTAATACTTGAGTCTATAAAACTCCTGATTTAAACTGAGTTTATTGCCTTTAACCCAACAGGAATCAAAAATATAAAGCAATACAAACTGTAGAAAACCTGTGGTGAATGATTAATAACAGAATGTGTGACCTGCCACCTGATGGGAAAGGCTGCAAGCCTTTCCAGGAAATGGGTATGGGCTGGGGCTGACTCTACAGCTGTATTTCCAGGCCCCCTAGTATTCTAATTTTATAATTCAAAATTTCTAGATTGCCCATTTATTTTTTTTTAGATTGCCCATTTAAATTGGCAGTAGAACAAAGAGATCCGGCCAGTTCTCGGGACTGAACTTTTCAATATTTAATTAATGGTATTTTTTAATATTTCATCACATTCGATTTGCATTATAAAACATTTATAGAAACAAGTGACTGATGTCTCTGTACTCAACCCCCTAAAAAGACCACTCACAAAGCCAACTGACCGCCGGCAGGAAGTCTAGGAATAAGTGGCCTGTGTTGCAGGTCTACACCTGATTCATTTCATCTCCTTCTTGGTTGCTGAACACCAGCTACCTTTCAAGTGACACAACGCTGATTTAAAATACAGAACACCAGAGCTGGCAATCAGATCTTGGTAAGAGTGGAGCATATCTGAGGCAAACACACCTACTACTTGATGACACGACTAGTTTTTGTGGCTATGGTAGATTTTAATCTTCAGAAATTGCCACAGATTTGAAAATCAAGATGAAAAGAATGTAAATCAACCTCTGGGTTGACTTTAAATATAAAAATTAAACCAGCATTGGTGCCTCACACCTGTAATCCCAGCACTCTGCGAGTCTGAGGCAGGAGGATCACAAGTTCAAGCCCAGCCTGGGCAACTCAGCAACTTCACTAGACTGTCTCAAAATAAAAAATGAGCTGGCAATGTAGCTCACTGGGAAATTCCTGGGGGTTCAATCCCCAGCATAGCAAATATAAAACAAAGTTATACCTCCTGGGCCTAGGGATGCCGCTAAGTGGTAGGTAGAGCCCTTGTCTAGCATGTCAGAGCTCTAAATTCAATCCTCAGCATGGGGGCGCCTGGTGGGGGGATGTAAAGTTATACATCTGGGGCACCTGTGGGCTAAGGTGAAGCTGGCCTTTGACCAAGCACATGAGCAAGAGCCTTGGCACAGCGGCTCCAAAGTCTGCTCAATGACCACAAGGCAACAAACACAGCACCCAGCACCCCAAACCGTTCCCTTCTGATCTGCTCACATATATGGAGAAATCCAGTTTCCAAACAAGAATCTGATGTGTGCTTATTTCAGCACACATAGATGGTCATATGGTCCCTTAAACAACACCTGATTATTTCAGCAGATTTTTAGGCATTTCACCTATAAATCCTTGACTTCAGAAAGAATGTGCAATTACGGAATATTGCCACCAGGTGGCAACAGTTACCTTTGGTGACAAGCTCTAAATTACCAAGCTTCAATAAAAATCCCACTAGTCACTTACTAACAGTGTTAGCAGGGCCTCTGTTAAAATCATTGGCACGGAAAGGTGTCTTAAACTACATTTAAAAATCTCTAGCTGGTTCTTTTCTTCCTCAAAATACCTGAAACAATATGAGAGCCGTGCAGTTCTGAAATCATCCTAGAAGATGTGGGCTCTCTTTGACTCTGAGTACGGGCCCCAGTCACTGGTTCTCAAGCTCAGACAGCCCCAGTCCTCTAACCAGCTGAGTGTCAAGGTCCTTTCCGATTCTCCTGGCTGCTGGCTGTGAGCCTGTCCAACACACCTTCCCTGGACCCTCCTGTGCCTAAGGTTCCAGCCTCGCCTGGAGCTCGGGAGAACGCAAGCCTGCACATCAAGTGGTGAGGCCACCGCACAAGGCACTCAAACCACAGGAGCAAACTGGAAGGGGCCACCCTGCTCACTGCGGGGAACCTCGCCATTGCCACAGAGATCCACATGACAAAGCTGTCACCACCTTGAATGTGCCTCTTCCCTGTGCCAGAGGGGGAGCATGAGCTCGCCATGGGGCAAAGACACAATCACAGCTGCTCACAAATGGGCCAGAATGTGTCACAGCCTCACCTGCTAACTAGGCAGGCAGACTGGGCTGGCCAGCCCTCCTGCAAGGACCACCAGAAGTACAAGCGGAGACCGATGTGAGCCATACTGGGACACTGGGGCTGTGGGCCATGAGGGCCATTGTAACCTGTACACGCAAGGCTCACGGTAGGGCGAGCAAGATTAGGCCCGACGTCTGGCTCTGAGAACACTGCAAGGTGCAAGGAGACCCACAATTTGGGTGGCACTGTAAGGCCCTCTCCTCCTCTGTCCCGAGTTTCACACAGAGTGGTGAGGGAGAGAGGAGGAATCTACCACGGGGAGGAACCTGGCTAATGCATGGATTCTGCTTCTCATTTGCTCTGTAAATGGGAAGCTTTGTTGTTTGTTTGCTTGCAGTGCTGGATACTGAACCGAGAGCCCAGAGCCTGCTTGGGAGCAAGTCATTCGACCAGCCACCCCCGGATGGGCATCTCAAGCGGGAGTGACACCGACGTCTGGGCCCTCCCCTGCTGTAAGAAGTATAGATAAGTGAAGGCTCCTCAGCTCGTGTTGTCTTTTTTTTTTTTCTCATGTGCCTTGATAAATTAATCACAAGCAAAAGCTCTGTTTCAGAAATAACTGAGAGGGGAGAAAGAGCAGAGCTAAGAAGGTTCTCGTGGTTATGGAGTCGTTTCCATGGCCGCCTCCCAATTACCACCTCCTAAATATGTACCTGCGGCTCAAGTGAGTCTCCAGTCTGCAACCCTTCAGAGGCCTCATTTTATCCTTTTATTCAGCAAAGAGGAGAAGCAGTATTTTGCAGTGATACTGGTAGGCATAAAACCAAACAAAATAACAAAAATCTGGCACTTTTAACAAAAGAGGAAACTTCAGCCAAGCAAAGTAGCAGGAACATGAAATGTACACACAATAAAACTCCTTTATAAATAAGGCCATTCCCAGGAAGAGCTTTTGTCAGTACAGCACTAGTTCCCTCTGACTTGGAAAAATGTATTCCCAAGTTACTCTCAGCCATTTTTTTCTCTAAAACAGAACACTGTCAAAGAATCTCCAAATTCTATAAGCACAGGTTAAGGCTTCCTCATCATAAGCAAGTAAACTTGACTTCGAAGTGCGTGAAACACCTTTGGTATTATTCACTGCTTAGATCAGGAATCGCAACCTCAGTACTAGGACACCCTGGGCCAGGCAGTTTCTGGTTGGGGTGTCCAGTGCCTTGCAGGTGTTCCGCAGTGCCTCTGCCACTAGGGACAACCAGAGCAGTCTCCAGACACCTCCCAAGACCCCTGGGCACCCCTCTCTCTGTTCCCTAGAGAACTTGGATCCGCCTCATTAAAAAAATCCGCTGTTTTCCACACTACAATCACCCACACAATTCCAAAGAGCCAACTTTATAATTTATGTGTATTACCTTCCATGTGAAGGTTATTTTTAGATTTGTAAAAACAATTCAGTGTGAATAATTAAATCCATCAAATAAGCACTTAATCTTTCCACTAGTCCAGTGAAACTTCTCCTATAATAAGTTCATGCAGTTTAATTCTGAAGTCTGCTATGAAAGAAAAAACTCTAACACTGATAACCCTTGAATGATAATGCATCACAGGTTTCCACAGCTTTGCCAATTTTTGTTTCGCCACTGCTGATTAAATGGGTGGAGTTTTTTTTGTTTCTTGTATTTTTTGTTTGTTTGTTTCTGTTTTTGTTTTTTGAGACAGGGTCTCCCTATGTAGTTCAGGCTGGCCCAGAACTCACTATATAGCCCATGCTGGCCTTGAACTCACAGCAATCCTCCTGCCTCAGGTTCCTCAGTGCTGGGATTACAGGTGTGCACCACCACAATTAAGCAGGTTTTGTAGATGCTGTCTACCATGCTGGGAGGTCCTGTTATGAACAAACAGTACCTTACCAAATGCCATACTCCCTTTAACCTATATGACCAGGTGATTTTTTTTTTTTTTTTTTTTTTTTTTTTTTGCTGGGGATCGAACTCAGGGCCTTGTGCTTACAAGGAAAGCACTCTTAACCACTGAGCTAAATCCCCAGCTCAACCAGGTGATTCTTATCTGAAGCCTGTCCATATGGCTGATTGCTAAGTGCCAAGACAGCGCTGTGTATGTGGGATAAATTCCATACAGTCAAGATGTGTGATTTTTTATTGTTGGACTTGATTTTCTAATATTTTGTTGAGAACTTTTTCTAACAACTTTGCTGAGATTGTTTTTTGGGGAAAAAAATGGTTTTTGGTTTTTGGTTTTTTAAAAATGTTGTCTGTTTATTTCAATTCATTTCTGTTGTGACCTAAAAATTCTACTCGTTTGAGTACACTCAGTTTTGTACAATGAACATCAAATCCAACACATTCATAGAGAAACAGTCACAAGCCAGGTGCACTGTGCGCTCCATTTTGCTTATCACTATGACTGATTTTCCAAAAAGAGTTATTTAGCTACAAGAGTAGGAAAGAGACAGCAACTATCACAATGTTATTTTTGAGAAATGTGGGCATGATGATCACACATGTGCTTTTAAAAATTAAGATAAAAAGAAGTCAAGTAGAACTAAGTGTCTGCTGTCAAATCTGGCTTAAATAGAGCGTCTCCAAAGCTGAGACACATACAGCACCTAAAAGTCTAGGACTCAAAGTGGCAAGACCTCCTACAGCCATATTCATAACCTTTTCAGACCACAGGGTCTCTTCAGGACCTATGGCAAATCTTGAACCCTCTACTTCTCAAAAAATTTACAAACACACCAAACAGTAGGCTCAAAGAGCTTCTGACCCCTGCACACACAATGCAGGTAAAAATGGCTATCAGAAAACACACCATGGAATCCACTGACCTCCAAAATCTGACGTCTTCATCTAGCACATCCACATAACTGGACACCAAATGGCAAAGCTGTTTCTTTCATGTTGGTGGTCTACAGTTCACTAATATTTTAAATCTGTAATGGTCTGCAGCAGCAGTATCTTAACCCCTCGCTCCTGGAGACTTCCCCTCACTACTCCACAACAGTGGCCAGGAAGAAACAGAAATGAAGGGGAACTGTTGCTGCACTTTTAGAGGCCTTAATGGCTAGTAACACAGAGCCGGAAAGTGACAGACAAGTTAATTTCAGGCTTCCGGGGCAGAATCTGCTTCGAACAAAGGCAAGGAACCCACGGGAAGCTTCCTGGACTGCTTCTGGATCAGCAGTATAGATGGCCACTCCCATACTCCCTTCCCTCAGGAGTTGAAACCACCACACATTCTCACCTCACTGGTTTTTTGTTTTTGTTTTTGGGTTTTTTGAGACAGGGTCTAGCTATGCACTTCAGACTGGCCTTGAACTCACAGTGATCCTCCTGCCTCAGCCTCCCAAGTGCTGGGGTTACAGGTGTGTGCCACTGAGCCTGACCACCTGGCGATTTTTAAGATGAAAAGGAAGAGGTATCTTTGGTTAAGACAGTAAGGTCCTAGGTGAAGGAAAAGGGGGCAGCTGTCAAAACACTATCAGCACTATTATATTTTAAATAGTCCTACATTGACTATAGTTCTATAAATTACATTTTTAAAATGAAAATAAAACATCTTTGATTAAAAAAGGAAACCAGCTTGTTAAATGTGCAGGCAGCTGGATGGATGGATGACAGATTATAAAGGTTTCCTCCCTTTTTTCCCCCATATGCTGTGTTGCCCAGGCTGATTTTGAACTCAAGTGATCCTCCTGCCTCAGCCTCCTAAGTAGCTAGTATTGCAGGTGCATGATGCCAAGTCCAGCAAGGCTTCCTTTTTTTTTTTTTTTTTAATTTAGAGGGCAATTTATTTAAAAGTGGTGAAAAGGGGGGAAAAGGAGATGATAGATAGCTACTCAACGAGTAGGGAGCATTTGAAAGCAAAATACTCAGGCTTCCTTCTTTAATAAACAAGCTCCAGGTTTCTCACAGAACAGCCTGAAGATTTGCTCTTGGTCCACACTATCTACAGCACAGCATAATCACTGTTCCTGACCCAGTGAGGAAAATACACATTATTTTAAAATACACATTATTTTAAAGAAGTCTCCAAACAAATGTCCTTAAAAAGCAAAGTGTATGCTGAGCTGGGGATGTGGCTCAGTGGTACAACACGTGCCCAGTTCATACTCAGGGTCCTGGTTTCCCTTCTCAGCAATAAAAACAATCCAGACTGAAAGAAGCTACACTTCACTTAGCTACTAGCTTATTTTTCTCCCACTCGGGTTTCCATAAATGGTTATATTTAATTTTCAAATATTGTATTCACAAACTTTTGTAGAAGCACATAAAAATATGCCCATGACATTAAGCACAGAAATTAATTACTTTCCTGATCAGATTACTTCTTACTCAATATAAGATTCACCATATGAAACCAGCAGGCCAGGCACCAGCACAAAGCACAGCGAAGCCAGGCACAGTGGCCCGCACCTCTAATTCCCTTGGCACCTTGGTCAAGCCTTGTCTCAAAAGAACACAGGTCCTAGGGTGGGGGCCGCAGCTCAGGGTGAGGGCCCTGAGTCCATCCCCAGGACTGGGTGGGGAGCAAGTCTGATGGCCATGTCTGCTTTCCACATTCACTCTCTCACGTGTACTGGAGTGCCTCTAGTGTCACAAACGTGATGTGGCAGCCACTCTGGTATAGGAGCCTCATGCCCAGCAAGAAGTAAGATTCTAGCGACAAAACGTTTGCACAACTCTCCCAAACGTCCCCAAGGTGACAGACAAACACCCATACACACTTAGAAGGCAAAGGTCTCCCTGGAATCTGGCTGGAACCCTGGGAGGTGCAGGCAGAGGTGCCCCTGTGTTCAGGGGGGTCCTCTGGGTCTTGGGAGCCAGCACCCCTCAGCTGTCCTCCTCCCCACCAGGGACACTTGGGAGCCATACCCTTAACTACAGGGTCTTTGGGAACAGGGAAGGCTCTGGCCCCAATCCAGATACCAGAGGTGATGCATAAAGATGTGTTTGAGCTGAGGTGGTGGCACTCGCTAGCCTATAATCCCAATGTTCTGGGAGGCTGAGGCAGGAGGGTTAACATTTGAGGCCGGTCTGGGCTACACTACAGACTCTGTCTCAAAAAATGAAACAGCAGTACTTGCAGAACAGCAGCCCCAGAAACTGGAGGATCGCTGACCAAGGTGGGTGGACACTGGGGTGAGGGTTGGGGACCCTGTGAGAATACAAGCTCTGTGGCCTCTTAGTGGAGGTGCTGTAGAGCAGAGCTGTGAGGAAGTACAAAAAGGAAGAGGGGCAGAATTGGAGGAGGAAGCAGAGGGGGAAACTGGAGAAACCTCACTTAGTAAAATGGGCGCCTTTCAGGGTGGGTGAGGAGACCACAGCAAGCAAAGGCCCTGCTCCAGCCTCCCCCACAGGCTCCTGAGCCCCACCCAGAGCCAGAGTCAAGCATCCTGGCAGTCAGGTCTAGAACCCACTCTAAGAGATTGTTACACACTCCAGAACAGAACCATCCTGTCAGCCAGGCCTCGTGGTGCATGGCTGTAATCCCAGCACTGAGGGAAACTGAGGCAGGAGGACCCAAAGTCTGAGGCCACTGGGCAACTCAGTGAGAACCTGTCTCAAAATAAAAACTTTCTAACAAGGGCTGGGGACGTAGCTCTACAGCAGCACGTCCCTGGTTCAATCTACAGTGCCCACCGTGATGCAGCGGCCATCTGGGGGCACCCTTGTAAGAAAGGGAGGTTCTAAACCTATCTGAGCAACTTCACCTTCAAAGCCTCACGCCCTGGGACCTGTCTTAGCCTCCGCTCCCCAGACACTCCGCAGCAGCAGCTGCAGCCCCAAAGGCTCGGGCCCCATTCCCTCAGGTGTGACTGCTTCCCCGTGTGCTGCAGGCACCCGGAGGCAGGCCCTGCAGCCTCCAGTGGGTCTCCCCTCCCCCAGCAGGTTTTCCTAACCCCTTGGCCGATGTCAAATCAACACTTACCTGCTTGGACTTCCGCTGCCTCACGGCCCTGCTAATGCTGGCCAGCTGGTGGTACTAGCTGTGAGTTGGGCACTAAGGATGATAATGAATTAGGGTACCCACACTTGCATTTTACAAACGGCTTCAATTATTTCATGTAAAACTACAGTAAGAAATGCAGGCAGCTTGCAAGCTGGCAGAGAAAAATATTTTTGGAACAGAGCCCTTCAACACCCCTCAATTCCTGTCTTCCAAGTCACCTTCATCAAAAAACCAATCATTCCCTGTAGACCCAGCTACTCAAGTGGCTGAGGCAGCAGGATCAATAGAGTCTAGAAGATTTGGGAGGGGTTGGGGGGTTTTTTTTTTTTAGGTTTTTTGAACCAGAGTCTTGCTCTAATTCAGGCTGGCCTTGAACGCACTATCCAGCCCAGGCTGTCCTCGAACTTACAGTGATCCTCCTGCCCCAGACTCCCAAGTGCTAGGATTACAGGCCTCTGCCACCATGCCCAATGGGTGAGCCCAGCTGTTTGAAACCAGTCTGGACAATATAAAAACACTATGTCTCAAAGCAAACAAAAAGCTAGCCATGCAGAGGGACATCATTCAGAGTATGTATATTTTTGTACAACTTTCTACAGAATTGAATATAGCAAATAGGAACAAATCCAAAGTAAATCATTTAGAAGATTTTAAAAAGTTGATATATCCACATTTTTTATCAATACACTCTTGCAATGCCAGTCAGCAATGTGGTTATGCAACAAAGCACAAGCCATGATTTCCTTAAATTCTCTATTTTGCAATGTTATCAGAAAATACAGGCCAGACTTACCCTTTTCCTTCTCTTCATCATTACCACATTTGTCTTGAATTAAAATAGGATAAGGCACTGTCCTGAATCATAACATAACAGTCGGGTGGTAACTTCCAAGCTCTGTGTGTGCTTTTGTAGTCTCCTGACCTTCACATACAACAGAAAATCTTATCATCTATAGTTCAAAACAGGCCACACAGTATTCAAGACCCGCTGACATTCATTATCAATGCAAAGTCCCCAACATCTCCTACCCAACTACCATCGTATGCTGCCTACAATTGTCTCAATAAACCCATAAATGCCAATTGAAAACATCAAGACTGTCTTTGCTCTTTTTTTGCTCTTTTGTTATTTACATTCCTACAAAACTAACGCCAATGAGATTAAGGCTTTGACAGAGTTCTTACGTTATTTATAAAATGAATGTAACATTTTTGGGATAACACAATGAAACCACCCAAAACATATTTTGCAACAAGTCCAACAAGAACCACATTTATTGTTATTACACAGGTAAGGATCGACAGATTGATGAGCAAATTAGAATCCAAGATGGGGGAGGACAGGAAGGTCACGCTCTACCTTCATGATCTGGGGTCTCTAATGCCCCAAACCCTGAGACAACACAGGCTGGTCTCCAAGGACCCTGCAATACCAGGTGGTTGGGATCCACCAACTAGAAGAAGATGGACACTGCTGTCTACAGTTGAGTGAGTTTGATCCTTAGGACAGACAAAGTTCTAGGTCAGCTTTTGTGCTGTTAGAGGACAGTAAATCCCAAGAGCAGGTGACATTATTCCCAGGAACAAGTTACACGTAAGTATTTTCAGAGTTACTAGGAAAGTCAAGGGAAATCTGCAAAATTAGCCTCACTGACAATTTATTTAGTGCCCAAAATCCCCTAACAATGTTGCTCATCTGGGACTCTAGTGCAGCATCTGACCAGGCATCTCTTCACGCACTGTGACTAAGAATGCAATGAGGACACAGGGGCTGGATAGGAGTAGGGCAGATTTCCAAGGGCCACGGCCACCCCTAAAGAGCAGCAAGTAATGCACCCCTGAGGCTATATGATTGCTTGGCTCTCTTGGTCCATTAAGTCAAATTCAGAAACGCCAGGATGCTAGAGTGGAAAGAAGGAATGTGCAGCGAGGGTCTGACACCCAAGATGACGCAGAGTAAAGGAAATGCCAAGACAAAAAAAACATCAGCTGCAGGCGAGGAGCACAAAGTAGTCAGACAGCACCCGGGGGCAGGTGTGACAAAGCCGCTGAGAAGCCCAGCCTGGCAAGCTGACCCTCTGTTAAACTCTACACCCTACCTGTGAGGAGACGTCCACAGCAGGGAGGTGCCTGAGGGAAAGAAACAGGCTGGGTGGGGTGAGCAAGGAAGGGAGCTGAAGGAACAAGAGAATGTAATGGGGGCCAGGGGGCTCCTCTGCTGGTGTGAAGGTACAATGCTTCTGCCCACAGCTGGTGATTCCCCAATGAACCAAACATACAACTACCACAGAACCCAGTCATTCCACTCCTGGTATCATCCCAAGAACTGAAAGAAGGCAGTTGGACAGACACTTATGTATGAACAGCCACAGCAGCACGACTCAGAAGACCAAAAGGTGCCAACAACCCAAAACAAGCATCAACAGATGAACGGACAGACAAAATGTGGTGCATCCATACAATGTAGCCATAAGAAGAATGATGTACCAGTAGCTACAATGTGGATGATCTTGAAAATATGCACTGAGTGGTGGCACATGCCTGTAATCTCAGCACTGGGGAGACTGAAACAGGAGGACTGCCACAAGCTTGAGGCCAGCCGGGACCACACAGTGAGTTCAATGCCAGCCTGAACTGCATACCAAGACCCTTCCTCAAAAAACCAAAAACAAATAAATAATAATAAGATAAAAAGATAATAAAGGAATATTATGAACTCTATGCCCACAAATTTGGTAAACCTACATGAAACTGACCGATTTCTTTTTTTTTTTTTGAAACTGACCAATTTCTTGGAAGACAGAATATGCCAAAACTCACACAAGAAGAAATACACAATCTGAACAAACCTCCATCTACTACAGACATTCGGTCAGGGTCTGGGATACAGCCCAGGGGCAGAGCACATGCCAGACCCTGGGTTTGATCCTTAACACACTCTCCACAAAACACAGATCACGGATCACAAAACACAGGTTTGGGAGTGGTCATCACAGACCATGGTCAACACAGAACCGTAAAGTGCCTAGAAGAAAACAAAGGTCAAAGTCTGGATGACCTTGTATATGGCGAAGGCCTTTTAACATCTTTGAGACAGAGTCTAACTACACAGTCCAGGTTGGTGATGATTTTTTAGATACAAGAAAAGAATAAGATGAATTTATCAAAATTTTAAAATTCTGCTCTGCAAAATACACTGGCAAGAGAATGAGAAGACAAGCCACCGGTGAGAGAGACATTTACAGAAGATACATCTCACAAAAACTGTTACCCAAAATACAACAACTCTCCTAAAATTCAACAACAGCCATGCACACTGGCACAAATTTGTAATACCAACTACTGTATACTTGGAAGGCTGAGACAGGAACATCGTTTGAGCCCAGGAGTTCAAAGCCAGGCTGGGCAACAAAGCAAGACTCCACTTCAAAACAAAAACAAAGCCAGGCATGGTGGCACACACCTGTAATCCCAGTGCTCAGCAGGCTGAGGCAGGAGGATCGCCGTGAGCCCGCGGCCAGCCTGGGCTACATGGTGAATTCAAGGCCAGCCAGAACTACATAGCAAGACCCTGCCTCAAAAAGAACAAGGGGAAAAAAAAGCCTCAAAAGCCTCAACAACCTAATCAAAAAATGAGCAGAAGACATTAACAGATCTGAAAAAGATCTACGGATGGCAAGTAAGCCCACAAAAAGATGTTCCCTCCCCACTGTGTCATCAGGGAAACTTGAACAACAGTTGAGACACACCATCACAATCCTACCACGAGGATCAAAACTGGTGATACTGCAAACATCAAAGGCTGGGAAGATGCAGAGTGAAAGGGACGAACTCTCATTCGCAAAGGAAACACACTCTTACCTTGCGGTTCAGCAACAGCAATTGTGCTCCTTGCTATTTACCCACATGAACTAAAACTCACATCCACCCAAAAACCTGCACACAGTTGTTGTAGTAGCTTTATCCATAATCATTCATAACTGCCAAATCCTGGAAGCCTAAAGATGTCCTGCAGCAGATAAACTGGCATATCCAGTAACAGAATATTACTGAGCACAAAAAAGGAGTGAGCTATCAAGCCATGAGAAGACAGGGAGGAGCCTCAATACACATTCTAAGTGAGAGATGCCACATGCAAAGGTCCCATACTGCATGATTTCAAGCCCTCCACAGTCCAGCGAGGAGCGTCTATGCAGGCAGCAGGGGCAATGGCTGCTGGAGGGTTTTCAGCAGTGTGGCACTGCAATCTTGATCATGTTATTACACGTCTGTCAAGACCCAGAAAACGTACTTTGAAGATAATGCACAACTCCAACAGCAATATGAACTCAGATTCAGGTGGTTGGTAATGACATCTGAGTGTAGGTTCACTGAGCATCAAAAATACAAGATCTGGGGGTCTATGGGAAAAAGGGAATGTGGTATGTGGGACATCTGTGTACTTTCCACTCCTTTTTCCTGTGAACCTACAGTTACAACACTGTCTTTTTAAAAGTAAAGTTTATTAATTTAAAACAATTATTGATTTTGTGTTATACAAATTTCACCTCAATTTTAAAAGTGAGGGGAGTTTATATGGAATTGATAAAATAGCAAACACATGTTTATTACAGTGTACTAAACACTTCACAAAATGTGTTTAAATTTTCTAACAAGCCTACAAGATTAGGTATTATTATTGTCCTTATTTCACAGATTAAAACACTAAAGCACAGAGAGATTTAGTAACCTGTCGAACAACACACAGCTAGTAAAGGCAGAGCTGAGACTGGAATCTAACACTGTAGTTCAGGCCCAGAGTCCCCCCCCTCCTAACTGGCCCACCATACTCCAATAGGGCCAAAGCTGACTCTGGGGGTGCAGAGGCACGGGGGGGAGGGGCTTTTTTTCTTTCCTGGCAGTGCTAAGGATGGACCAAGCGCCTCACACGCCCTAGGCAAGAGCTCTACCACTGAGCTACTCCCACATCCCTTATTTTATTTTGAGAAAGGATCTTGCCAAGTTGTCCAGGCTGGCTTTGAACTTACCGATCCTTCTGCCTCGGCCTCCTGAGTAGCATCACCAGGCTGAGCTGGAGGGACTTTCTGACATGAATGCTGCCCTCCAGAAAGAATGAAAAACTCCCTGATGAGAAGGTCCCCATAGAGTCTGTCACACAGATGCAGTCTACACTGGAAAGGAACTGCGCAGCAAAACCTGCCCCAGATCACTTCTAAAGCTCTTGTCAAAAGTGCACCTGTGATCTGAACATCATGTGGAAATTTTTGAGATATTTACTGTACATTAAAAAGCACCACAGAATTAAAAATAATGGTGACTCTGTTGATACAACATACTACTTAACCAGAAATGTTAAAACCCACTCTGATTTTATAGTCTATCTTTCTGATTCAACTGTACACAAAAGACATGTTAGGTAACAAGTCATCCAAATGTATGCTTTCTGAATATTATTACTGAAAACAGTGTTAAAAACACTCCAAACTGGACTCCACTGTCCATTCCTGCTTTTCATATCTTGAGCTATAAAAACATCACTGTGATGACCAAATAACTTCATCTGTTTCCTCTCTGGTTAAATGCGCTAAGGTTGAGGACTTCTAAAGTCCCTTCCATTCCTAGAATTCTAGCCATATAATTCAGAAGCTGATGTTTCTAAAATAAATTAGTAAATGTCATTTAAGTTTAGGAGTTTAAAGAAGTACTTAATATCCTAATGCAATAATATACGAGTAACTGGAGCTTATTTAAGAGGGAAGGCAACTGCCAGGTTTTAGAAGTAAAAGACTCTCACATAAAAGGGTAGAAAGGATTAGATGACCTCTCAAGGGGAAACCGGATTTATGGGATGTCCTCTGGGCAAAAACTGAATCACTGGTTATCAGGGCTAATGCCAGAACAAACAAACAAACTGCCCTAGTTAGGTTCACAGCCTTTCCCACCAAGCCCCAGTGCAGGTTCACGCTAAGATGCTGAGAAAACCCAAGGTTTTTCAGGAAAATAAAGGAAACACTGCAAAGTAATTAGAAAAAGTGCTTTACAATGAAAGCACACCACCACCACCATCGTACTGAGAATTAAACCCAGAGGCCTTGACACTAAGCTATATCCCCACTCCCATCCTTTTTAGGTTTTTTTGCAAACAGGGTCTCACTAAGTGGCTAAATTGCCTTACTCCTGCCTTACTCCTGCCTTAGCCTCCCGGAGTACTGGGATTACAGGCATGTACCATCATGCTTGGCTGAAATTAACCATTAAAGGTCTCGAAAAGGCCATCTGGTGAAGACAAAGATGGCAATGTTTTTAACAAACTTTAGCAAGTGTCCGATATTAAAATTTAAAAGGAAACTGAAGTGCTAACCCACAAGCGCACCAGATCCTGGGCCCACATGGGGGGATGCTGACCATCCACCGCAGGGGCCTCACTGGGGGCAACACCAGTCCTGGTGGAAACCCACCCTCCTCCCACCCAGGAGAGTGACAGCGAGTATGAGGGTGGGCATGGTCACAGAAGAAGGTGAAAGAACTCTACTGCCTTCTTATGTTTAAGTAAATCATCCACAAACATTGCTTTACAACTTCAACTACTACTCAGAAGCAAATTACATGTTACTAGCATGTTGTAACATCAGCCACCACCCCAGAACGCAGTCACCAGAACGCACTCCGAGGACATTAGGGGCCAGTACTCTTTTCTAACTCGGTTTCTGTGTGAGGGTGCATTCCCTCCATCTTCTTCACCAAACAAGAGATGGCGACAGACTGAACACAGAACCTGGCTGACTTCTCTTAAACTAGATGTCAAAGGGATTAAGCAAAAACGTAAA
This sequence comes from Hystrix cristata, assembly GCA_004026905.1. NCBI lineage: Eukaryota > Metazoa > Chordata > Mammalia > Rodentia > Hystricidae > Hystrix > Hystrix cristata. Next base: position 60,704 of record PVJO010001599.1, read on the forward strand.
CCAATGCCATCTTCTTACTAAATTATTGTTCATTTATTTTTCAGTGTCAGAGATTAAACCAACAGGCTCATGCATTCTAGGCAAGTGTTCTACCACTGAGCTATATCCCTGGCCCTTAAGTTGTTTTTCTTCTGGAAAATACGATTATTTTTCAGTAAAAAAAAAAAAAAAAAATCTGTTAAATTACCACATAATGCGTTTATCATTGCTGTTTTAAATAAATTAATCATCAAATTATTTAATAGGCTCTTGCTTTTAATTTTCAATATGGCAAACAGGTTCTTTAAAGTACTCAATTTTTGAGCACAAGGTGAGGAGACCAAATAATTTAGCGACCCTAAAAGATTCATTGCACACATTTTATCACACTCGTCACAGGGATTATTCCACACAGCATACCTGTACAAATGTTTGTTTTGGTTTGGTTTTGAGAAACAGGTCTCCTTCCCTATGTTGCTGAGGCTGGCTCTGAACACCTAGGCTCAAGTGATCCTCCTGCCTCAGCCCCCTTCATCTGGGATTCCAGGCACACACCACTACGGCCAGCTCTAATAAAAACGTTTTCTGGTTCTTTCTTTGGGGTACTAGGGTACTGAGAATTGAACTGGGAGTCTTCACACTGAGCCACATCACCAATACCCTCCCCTCCACTTTTTGACACAGGCTCTAGGTTGCCCGGGTGGGGCTCAAACTTGCAATCCTCCTGCCTCAGCCTCCTGGAGTGCTAGGATTGATTACAGGCATGTGCCACCATTCCCAGCCAACTGTTGGCTGAATCTGTGACATTAAGGGAATGTGGTAAACCACTATTCAGGGCAAGGGATGCAGCTCAGTGATAGAGTGCTTGTGCTTGCTTCGGCAGCATATATATTAAAAAAAGTGATAAGAGTGCTTGTCTAGCATGTTTGAGGCTGTGGGTTTGATCCTCAGCACTGTTAAATAAAAATAATAGTAATAATAAAAAATTAGCTAAACTCTCTGTATACTATGACCACATTTTGTTTAAAATTTCATGCAGATAAACCTAACAGGAAAAAAGAAAAATTCACACGAGAATATTAACACTATGATCTTGGAGAGGGAATACAGTATTTTAGGTCATTTAACTTACTCTTTGTTATAGCAATTATATCTTCTTTTTCTATGGTGTGTGGGGGCTGGGGGGCCCTGCAGCAGCATTTCCTCCGGAACCCTGATGCTGGATGCTCCAGGAAGAGCCCAGGGACACTCCGTTGAGTAAATCTGATGACTCTTGCTTGGCAATTCCTCCACACACAGAGTACAATAAAGGTTTGGAAAAGTCCTGCAGCTATGAAACCTGTCTGACAGCATTTCCCAAACTCAGATGACCAGCGGACCCCCTTTCCCATGCAACACCCTGTCCACCGGACACACAGGAAACTGCTTCAGTGATGTGATTAACCCATCATCCCACATGACATCTGTAGAGTCCTGCAAGGGATCCCTGCCATTATTCATGCCAGACGGCTCCCGAACACTCACGTTAAAGGACACCTTCAGACCCAAACTAGAGTAGCTGGGATTTATGAATAATACATGTTTTACATTTATTTTAGTCAACTACTTCTACAAAAGAGTAAATTTAATTCATACAAATTCAGGAACTTGGAAAATCCAAGGAATGGATTTTTGTGTATTTGTTTTGCAGGGCCAGGTATGGAGCCCAGGGCCTCCTGTGCACCAGGCCAGTGCCTGCCACTGGGCCGCACACCCAAGTGCTTGCTCCCTTAGCAACCACAGTGCCAGCCTGCTGTCCCATGTTTCCTCCCACTGGCACCATCATTTAGATTTCAAGTAACTGGGGTTCTCTTCCACCTCCAGCCTCTCAACCACTCTCTTCCCTCAGTCTTCTCTTTGTTCCACGTGTGACCCCGAAGTGAACAACCTCGGTCACTGCTCCTGCAAATCCTCTTCCTAGGCTTTGTGACACTATGACGGGCATGCAGGAAACAGGACTGCATTTCACTGCAGTCTGACTGGGTCCTACACCATCCTGACTAAGCAGGTTTCTCCTTTTGGAACTCAAACCATTCCTAACAACGCATCCAATCAATGAGTTGCCTTTTCCAGTCCAGGGAATCAAAACCAGCTCTGGCCCCAGAAAACAATGTACCAGAACAAACAGGGCAGTCAGGGCAGAAACTACAGGGCCAAGGTGAGCAGGCCATGAAGGGCACGGTCACGTCACCTGGCAAGGGGTCTCAGAAACACACCCGACATCCAGGAGGACAGGTATCAAACAGGCCAAATCTACGCAGGGCCTGACTTCTGTCAGTCATGGTTGGGGCTTCAAAGAGGTCTGCCCTCTGTACCGACTGACCTCAGTTTACCTGCCTATACTTGTTCAACCCTGCAATTCAGGAGGCTGAGGCAGAGTTCAAGGCCAGCCTGGGCTAAATAGTAAGATCTCTGTCTCAAAGCAAAATAAAGGTACAGTTAGGAGTACTCCATTACAACGGAGACTTCTGCCTCAAATCCTTATTTGTTCTCCTACCTCCCTCAGCTGAGCTTCCAGATAAAACAGAAACTTCAGGAAGCCACCTGGACCTTCCCTTTAGGCCAAAGCCGCTACACCTGGCCCGAGTGGCCACCCTTGTTTTCCTTCACCCTGGCTTTGCTCTGTCAACTGGGAGTGAAAACCCTTTAAGCAGAAGCAGAAGGCACCAAGCTTAAAAAAAAAAGGCACCAAGCTCAGGGGACATGATGGCCTTCCTCATTCTCTACCAGGACCCCAGGACCCACCCTGAGGAGGCCGAGGATGTGACCACAGCTGTGCTGGACATGCACGCCTGGGTTCGTGCCATGCTGAGCCGACACCACAACCTCCTTACTCACGTCATGTTCTGCATCTTCCTGGGTCAGTGCTGGCCCCTGAACTGCTGGCTTCCATCTCTGCGGTCAGGTGGCTCCACTCGGCCTGGCCAGCAAGCTCATTCATACCCCAAAGGCCCTTGAGCCCCTCTTAGCCACCAGCCCTGTCCCTGCGTCTCTGGCACTGAGACTGCTGGCCTCGCCCCTCTGCTCTGTTCATCCCTTCCTTCCACCTCTCTGACCCTGTGGCTGTGCCGATAACCTAGCACATACCTCCTGGGAAACAAGGAAAATGCACCAGACCATCGCCCAGACCCACCTGCCACAGGCCTTATGGAAAAAAGCTCAAATCTCTAAGCACAGGCAAAATAATGCTGGAGGGAAATGGGCCAACAAACTCCCTCAACCAGCACTTCACTGAGTCAAGTACTGAAGTCAACCGAAGGAGGGGGGACCGCGTTCATGAAGTCAGTCAGGGCTGAGGACGCTGCTCAGTGGCAGCAGGCACAAGGCCCTGGGTCCCACCCCCAGCACTACAAAGAAAAAATGGTGCAAACGATTTTTCACATGAAATCCACTGCCTAACCCTCCTCTAAACTGGACGTGTACCAGTGGGACCCTTTTCTTCGATGCTGGGGAGGGACCCCAGGGCCTGGTACGCGCTAAGGCTCAGCACATGCTCAGCCGGGCGCGTCCTCTTGGTCTCGGAGGGCTCCGCAGGTCCGCACCTGTGCTCCTCGGCTAAGCGAGAGCAGGCTCTTGCACACCTGGCAGCAGACTTTTTCAACTCTGGCCAAATGCGCAGGATTCCTAAGGGAGCCCTGAGCAGGCATCAGCGGGCACTTACAGAAAACTCGGCAGCAGGGACAGCCCTGCCGGCTCGGGCGTCACAACCGGGTCTGGGATTAGCAAGGTTCCCGCCATGAGCTTGGCCACTGACAACAGCCACGGCCCACCTGTTAGTCCCCCGCCATCCTTCAGCAACTGCAGCCCGGAGGCGGCCAGGAGCAAAATCACGTTCAAGCCAATGTGTGCTACTGACTCCTCTGAGAAATGCTGGAAATGCACGGCAGAAGAAAGAGCAGGGATTATCAAGCAATCTTAATTACTTCTGTTATCCTTGTTACTAATTCCACACGTAATAGGAAGCTGACATGAATCAGCCGAGGTATGCTAAAGGTAAACATAACCTGCCCGGCACAGGGCTCGCGCCCCCTCACGAGCGGCCCTGTTCCTCAGTGAGCCTCTACCTCAGCCTGTGCTTGCTATCTCCCGAGTCCACGCTAAGCCCTGCCCACAAGGTGCAGGGACAGAGAGGAGCAGGCAGCCTCCAACCCGGGGCCAGCAGAGAACAAAAGGCTGGCGTCTTCCAGCCTCCGTGAAGGCATCAGAAGGAGATGCAGCCCAGGTGCGGCACCGGCTCACCGGGAAGGTGCCCAGACAACCAGTGATTCTGGCAGAACCCTCGGGGTGACGGCCGTTCAGACACTGACACACAGCCAGAGGTCAGCAGCACAGACAGAGGACACAGATGACACAGTGCTCCTTCAGCATGCTGGAGGCCTTGGGTTTGACATCCAGCACCACCAAAAGAAAAGAAAAAGAATGCCAGGCATGCTGGTACATGCCTGTAATCCTAACTCTTGGGAGGCTGAGGCAGAAGGATCCCTGTGAGTTTGAGGCCAGCCTGAACTACATAATGAATTCAGGGCCAAAGTGAACTATGTAGTGAGACCCTGTCTCAAGTAAATTTAAAAACAAAGAAAGAGTGAGAAAAAAGGAGGAAAAAGAAGCCAGGTGCAGTGATATACACTTGTGATCCTAGCACTGTTGGAGGCTGAGACAGGAGGATCATGAGTTCAAGCCCCACCTGGATGACATGGCAAGACCCTATCTCAAACAAAACTATGAGGAGGAGGAGGACGGCGATGATGGCTGGGGAAGCCTGGGTCCAACTCTCACTATGTTAATTCATTATTTTTTTTTTTTTTTTTTGGTGCCGGGGATCGAACTCAGGGCCTTGTGCTTACCAGGCAAGCACTGTAACCACTAAGCTAAATCCCCAGCCCCTAATTCATTAAAGTAAAAGGAGCTGGTAAAGTGGCTCAGTGGCAGAGCACCTGTGGGATTGAGCCCCAGTGCCAGAAAAGAAAGAAAGAGAAAGAAAGAAGTCCTGTATAGGAGAAAATGTGAAGTATTTATTTATTTTTTAATGTGAAGTATTTAGAAAAGCTCAGAATAAATGTCTTCATGACTTTGTTTTTGTCTTTGTTACATTTTAAGTATTAAACAAAGAAGACATTCATTTCTACTGAGTTTTTAATGCATTTTGACTCTAAAGACATTTACTTCTAAGTGTTTCACACTATAATTGAAGACTGGGTAAATAAATAATTAAAGAATAAAATCAAAGGACCAGACAAAATAACTTATGTTTTAACAAGTCATATTTTTCAGCAAGTCAGCATGACAAAGATGTAATGAATGAAGAAATGCCACTTCTAACCTGGCTACAGTCTGGGAACTCCTGTGCTCTACCAGGCTCTCATCAGAACAATTTCAGCCTGCTCAGAACCACCATTCATTCTGTGCGTGTCCCCACTTGAGCCAGCAGCGCTGCAGGGCCTGGTCATCCTCGGACCCAGGTTGCAAACCTCAGGCCTCGCACAGTGACGAGTGAGGGCAGGGTGCAGGCCTGGATGCCCCCAGAATCTGAGGTGCAGCTAAGTAAAGGGCAGCTTGGGGAAGCATGCACAAGACCCTCCATCAATCCTGGTGGCAGCAGGAGAAGAGCACAGTGGGTCCGTGAGCTCACGGGGGCATCCAGGGAGGAATATCTGCCTCACGAGAGATGCTAGGTGAGGAAGACAGACCCTTCAGGGTTCCTTCCAACTCAGGCCCCGGGCCCAGGGAGCGAGGAGGTGGGAGACAACAGCAAAGGGAAGGACGGACTAGCCAGGTGGCATGGAGCCCAGCCCCAGAGCCAGGGGATCAGCAACTCAGAACTGCAGTAAAAACCTGTCAGACCACTGGAAGGGTGACTGAGGAGCAAAACACTGCCACGTGTGATCACGGAGGTCACAGGACACAGGACGTGCAACCAGGCTAGCTAACTAAACACAAGAGTTCTCATAGACAAGGTCCACCAAACCTACTTCATGGTACACAGCCAAGAGAACAGAACCTAGATGTCTCACAAAATAGTTTTGTTTTGTTTTTGGAGACAAGGTCTTGCCTTGTAGTTCACTATGTAGTCCAGGCCAGCCTCAAATTCATGGCAATCTTCCTGCCTCAGGCTCCCAAATACTGGGATTACAGACCTGTGCCACCATGCCCAAACCCACAAAATCCTGTACACAAATGTTCATAGCAATATATATATTTTTTTGTGCTGGGGATCAAACTCAGGGCCTTGTGCTTGCAAGACAAGCACTCTAATCACTGAGCTAAATCCCCAGCCCCATCATAGCAATATTTTTTTCAGAATAGACACAAAGTGGACCTAACTCAAATGTCCATCAACAGATGAATGGATAAACAAAATGTGGTACAGCCATACAGTGGAATATTACTCAGCCAAGAAAGGAATGAAGTTCTGATACACACTACCATACAGATGAACTTTGACAATATATAAAAGCCAGCTATGGTGTCACATGCCTCTAATTCCAGAACTTGGGAGGTTGAGGCAGGAGGATCACTGTGAGTCTGAGGCCAGCCTGAACTTCATAGTGAGTTCAAGGCCAGCCTGAACTACACATTGAGACCCATCTCAAAAGAGAAAAAAAAAAAAAGATTATCAAGAAAAAGAGGCAAGTGCTCGCTTCAGCAGCACATATACTTAAAAAGAAAAAGAGGTGAGTCACAAAAGCCCACCAGTTCATTGTTATGAAATGTCCAGAATAAGTAAATCCAGAAATAAATTAATGTTTTCCAAGGACTGGGAAGAGAGGGAGATGGAGAGTGACTACCAATTTGTATAGGAACTCTGCTGGGGTGATGAAAATATTCTGAAATTAGACAGTGGGGACAGTCACACAACTTGATGAATATACTAAAATCACTGAATTATATACACTTTACAAGGGTGAAGCTGCGTGTGGTGGTGCACACTTGTAGTCTCAGCACTCTGGGAGGGTGAGGTGGGAGGATCACAATTTCAAGCCCAGCCTGGGCAACTTACCACTTAGCAAGACCCTGTCTCAAAAAAAATGTTTTAAAAGAACTGGGGTGATAGTTCAGTGCAAAGATCCTAGGTTCAACCCCCAGTACCAAAAGAAAAACAAAGTTGATATTTTGGTATGTTAATAAAGCTAATAAAGCTGTGCTTTCTGTTTGTTTTTCTTGGCTTAGGTTTTTTTTGCATTGCTGAGAATACAACCCAGGGCCTCACACATGCTAGGCAAGAATTGTACCACTGAGCTACATCCCTATCTTGAACCTTTTTTTTCTTTTTTAAAAAAACGTAAGTGTGGACAGGAGGCTGAGGCAGGAAGATCACTGCAAGTTCTAGGCCAGCCTTGGTTACATAGGGAGTTCAAGATCAGCATGCACCACATGCCAAGAACCTGTCTCAAACAAGGAAGGTGTAGGAAGCCAGGCATGATGGCACATGCTTGTAGTCCCCACACTCAGGAGCCTGAGGCAGGAGGACTTCAAGTTTGAGGCCAGGATAGGATACATAGCAAAACCTTTTTTCAAAAAACAAAACAAAACAAAAAGTAGATATAGGAAAACATGGTCTTCTTTTATCCTAAACAATGAGTTAAGTAAAGATCTAGGTAGACTTGAAAAGTAACAGACTCAGTAAGCTTTTTTTTTTTTTTTTTTTGGGGGGTGCTGGGGATCGAACTCAGGGCCTTGCAAGCACTCTAACCACTGAGCTAAATCCCCAGCCCCAAAAATTCTTATCACAGGATAATTAGACTGGTCGAAAACAGAGGGCTGAAAGATAATACTCATGTCATGTCTGACCAGAAAGGTAAAAAGGAAAAACAGAGATTCCTTTAGCCTGCTACCACATTCTTCTCCCTGGGGTTCTGGAACAGAAAGAAGTTAACCTTCAGATGTATCTTACAGGTTTTCAAGATGTTCTAAATTCAGTTACTTTGAAGTAATTTGAGTCTTTGCCGAGAACCTTTAAAAATAAAAAAGACTCAGCAACAGATCCTGTGAAAATTTTTAATCTAATAATATCATGCTGAAGCTAAATGAGAAAATAAGCAAAAAGCACTCTCTAAATCCCCAGCCCCTAATGCTCCATTTTGCATTTTATATTATGGTAGATCAACATTTTAAGACTTTGGCTCGGGATTTAGCCCAGTGGTTAGAGTGCTTGCCTTGCAAGCACAAGCCCCTGAGTTTTATCCCCAGCACGGGGGGGGGGGGGGGGGGGGGTGTTTGCCAACATTCTAAGACTTTATCTGTGATGAAACTGTGTCAGCCAAGTGTGGTGGCATGTGGCTGTAACCCAAGCACTCTGGGCTCTGAGGCAAGAGGATCACAAATTCAAGCCCAGCTTGGGCAATTTAGGAGCTTGGGAAGACATGGTCTCAAAATTTAATAGAAAGGAAGGCCCTGAGTTCAATCCCCAATACTGCAAAAAAGAAAAAAAATAAAAAACTATTTCTTCAAGCAACCACACTCCTGCCAAATCAAGACCATGGAAAAAGCAAGTTACAATGATCTGAAACCACAACCAGAACATATAAGAAACAGACTCTTGGTGGTTTTCAAGATAATCAGATCTTTTATGTTGTTTCAACCCTTATAAATGAAAACTTCATCCAAAACACATTTCCCCATCTTAGAAAGCAATAAAAATAATTCAATCATCCTTTGCATCCTAAAATTTTAACACGCCTTTGGTTCTTCATTCTACACATTTAGACTTGGTTTAATATGCTTCCCCAAGCCCAGAAGTCAGTGCTATGAATTTCAGCATTTCTAATTTCATTCTAAAGATACATTTCACAAAAATGTCATTTTTGGTCATATTCTTCATATCTAAAGCTGAAAAATTAGTTACTCTTTTTTGGCTTAAAAATCAAATGCTACCAAGATACATCATGTATAGGTACAGAATTAATGTAATGAATGTGACCATTGTATGTAGAATGTACCAATGCATGTTCTTGGTTCAAAATAAAAAAAAAATTCTATCAACACATATAACACATGATATGAGCTCCAACAACTTCCTTTTGAAAAAGGATTCCTATGATACTGCTTGGTTTTATGTTTTTTCTCCTGAAAGTATACAGAGAGTAAATTTCTAGTTACCTGAAGATTGGAGCTAATCAAGTTAAAATTAAACTAGAGGAGGTGGGGATTTAGCTCAAGTGGTAGAGTGCTTGCTTAACAAGTGGTAGGCCCTGAGTTTGATCCCCAGCGCCCCTCCCGCAAAAAATTAAAATGGATTACACTCAGCTGGAGGTCTCAGATGAGATATTATCTGCTTTCAGTATTAAATATGTTACACAGAAAAAGAAATTAAAATTTTAGACTAAGAGCAATACTGAAGTCTACATTCTTGTAACAACTTCCCTCAAAATTACTTCTAAAAAACAAGGTAACGAGGCAGGAGTTGTGGCACATATTCCCAGCACTTGGAGGCTGAGGCAAGAGGATCCCAAGTTTCAGTCTTACCTGGGCAATTTAGTAAGACCCTGTCTCAAAATAAATAATAAAAAAGAACTCTAGGGACATAGCTCAGTACAAAGTCCCTGGGGTGAATCCCCAGTATCATGAGCACACATGCACATGCAAGCGTGTGCATGCACACGTGTGCCCGTGCACACACACGCATACAAACGGAGTAACAAATTAAGAGACGATCTTCCAAAAAAGCTGAGAAATACATTTTTAAAAGTCATACTCTCTGGGGATTTAGCTCAGTGGTTAGAGTGCTTGCCTCGCAAGCACAAGGCCCCGAGTTCCATCCCCGGCACCAAAAAAAAAAAAAAAAAAAAATCAGACTCAACGTGGTAGCTACGAGCCTTCAAGAGCTCAGCCAGATTTTTCCAATCTAATAGCCCCAACACTGCAGTCAACAGAATGGATCCTTGAAAAATCATCTAATGAATTCCCATATCTACAATGCAGGATTTAGGTTTCCTTTATTATACTGTATTTTATTGTGATACTATGCAACACTTAATTGCCAGATGAAAGTTATGGTGTAAAAATTCTATGTTGTCTAACCTGGGACACAGCTATCTGATTAATTCAATCACATAACTAATATTCTGGGCCTGTGGTAGTGCCAGTGATAGGATGAATACGTGAACAAAACACTCTTCCCTTTCCAAGCTTGTTCTACTGAGGGAAACACAGTAAACAACACAAATAAGTAAATCAAACATGTTATAGTGAGCTAAGCGCAATGGAAAAATGAAAATGTGAAGTAGGGAAAAGATATTCCCAAGAGCTCCAGGACAGAAGTGGAGTGTTAAACAAGCTAGTGAGACAGTGTCTTACTGAGACCTCTGTGTGCAAATGGAAAAATAACTGTGAATATTATTTACTGTATTTGGCTTTGAAATGCACTACAGGTGGGCTGGGGATTTAGTTCAGTAGTACAGTGCTTGCCTTGCAAACATAAGACCCTGAGTTCAATCCCCAGCACCAAAAAAAAAAAAAAAAGAAAAATGCACTACAGGATTGCTTTTTTTTTTCCCCTAAATATGCATCTAGCTTTCTACTTTCTCTGCTTCAATTTCCATTTCTTTTTTTTTTTTTTTTTTTTTTTTTTTTTTTTTTTTTTTGTGGTGCCGGGGATCGAACTCAGGCCCTTGTGCTTGCAAGGCAAGCACTCTAATCACTGAGCTAAATCCCCAGCCCCTAATTTCCATTTCTTGATTCTATTTCCTGACCTCCATGACTAGAGAGAAGGCAGCAGCCTGCATCGAGGCCACCTAGGGCACGCCAAGGATATCTCTCCTAATATTTTGGCTTACTTGGCGTTTTCTGAGAACTACAGCTATAATTAAAGTGAATTTTAGAGGTTCTCTACAAAACTAATTAATAGTCCAATGTAATTTCTAATGAGGAAATCTATCATTCTTCCCAGCAGTTCAAATGTGGTCTTCATCTCATTAATAATGACTTAGGCAGCTAGAGTATGAATAGCAACTCATGTCATTTTGCCTCGCAGCAATAAAAAAAATGCAGACTTTGGGCTGCGATGCAGCGCAACAGAGGAGCACTCACCTAGCACGTGCAAGACCCTGGGTTCCATCTCAAGCACCCACAAAAAGAGAAACGGAAAGTCTCAGAGATTAGTTGAAATGATCATCTTTTCAAATGAACCCATAGAAAGTGCCGCCACAAATTGCATATTTACATAAAAAACTCATTTGTAACATTTCAAAATTCAATTGTTTTATTAGCATTTCATGTAATATTCATGAGACATTTTCTAACCATGGTGACTCTAAAAACGAATGCAAAAGAATAACTGTGTTAAAAATGGTTTTATTTTTAAGACTAAGAATCCTGAAGTACTGTAACAGCACCAAGAAAAACTCTGAGAAAACTAGCAAATTACAAATGACTCCGGGGCATAAAAACCTCCTTCCCGTGGAGTTCTCAGGCCACCATAAAGAAGACAGTCAAGAGCTGAAATTTATGCCAACTGTTTAACCAAAGTAACTAATTCCTGAATAGCAAGTGTAGGTGAGTGGAGAAATTTTAAAAACATGGAATTTAACAAGAAACGCTGTCATTGCCTCAACTACATATACTTGGAACTGCTCCCCAAGCGCATATTTTTAAAATGTGTGGGTTTCTCCCAAGCGAAGTAAAAACTTTGACATTTTTCTCTTGGCTACATTAGATTTTCAGAAATCCATTTTACATCTGCTAAGAGCATTTCCAATTTAGGTGGACTTAACTTCTAAAAATCAAATCGAGGACAATTAAAATACTTAGTGACTAACATCTGAATTTTGACAGGGTGGGCAAAATGTTAGAAATGAAATAAAGGAAGTATTCAAAGTTTATCATCCTCTACGCAGTGAAAGGGACGTTGGAACAAAAGATGTCTTGGCTGCCTCTGCCCTTTAATGTGTGAACACCATACTTCACTCCCTGTGTCATGCCCAGAAGAAAACATTTTTTTTAAAGCTTGCTAAATCTGGATATAACCATTGCATCTAGACATCTATCAAACCTCCTCCTTCTCCAAATGTCTTTTGATTAAAAAAAAATCAAAATAGATTCAAGCGCTCCCTAGGTTACACCTCGATTACTTCGCTCCAAGGAAAATGTTTATGATTTCAAGACCCATTCAGAAGCCTGCATCTGCAATGCGTAAGCTCTTCGTCGGCGAGATCAGTCAATATCAAGAGAGCACGGAACGTTTAAAAGGTTGAGGATGAAGGTTAAAAAAAAAATTCATCGCCACTTAGCCAAGCAATATCATTTGCCATTTAGCCATAAAATAATTTCCACCTCCGACCCCAAGACCCAGCGGCTGGGCTTCTCGTCCGAGCCGAGGCCGCGGAGCGCTTTCTGCGCGCGCGACCCACCTCCCCGGGGGAAGAAACCGCGGGGGAGATGGACGTCCCGAGCCGGCAGGGGCCCTGCTCGCGATCCCGCCCCGGGTGACAGGCGGGGAGAAGGGAGCGACAAGTTTGCGGCTCTGCTCTGCGCACAGCCCACGCCGAACGGGCTCGGCTCCGGGCGCAGCGACGGCGCCCCGGTGCAGCCCGGCCCGGGTCTCCGAGGGGCTGCGGAGGAGGGGCGCTTATGTAAGCGGGCCGGCACCCGCGTCCCGCCCCGCCCGGCCCCGAGGTGCGGCCCCCGCCCCGCCCCGCCCGGCCCCGCGCCCCGGCCCCGCTTACCTCGCGCGGCCCAGACCCCGCCGCCGCACAGCAGCCCGGCGAGCAGCAGCCCGGCGGCCGGGGCCAGCGCGGGCGCGGGGCGGCGCGGCATCTCTCGGCTCGGGGGCGGCGGGCAGGCGGGACGCCGAGCGGGGCCGGGGCCGGCTGCGCAGCGGCGCGGCGAGCGGCGGGGGTCGAGCGGGAGGCGCCGTGCCGAGCCCCGGGCCGCGCTCCGGCCGCGGCGCCCTCCCGCCTCGAGCAGCGCTTCGCTGAGGCGGCGGCGGCGACTAAAATGGCGGCGACGGCGGCGCGCGCTCGGGTCCGGCTAGGGGACCGGCGAGGGCGGGGCAGGCGCGGCGCGCGGGCGGAGCGGGAGGGACGGTGGCGCCCGGCGCGCGCGCTCCTGAAGGACGCGGGCGCGCGCGGACCCGCGAGGGGCGGGTGCGCGGGCGCGGAGGGAGGAGGCGGGGACGCGCCCGGGACCGGGCTCCCCATTGGCCCCCAGGGCCGCGCCCCCACCAGGCCGCTGCCCGTCTCGGTCCCTTCGCCTCGGTCTCCTCGTCCCCCCACGCGCGCTCCCGAGCGGGCGCGCCCCCTTCCAGCCCGAAGGAGAGGTACTCCCCGCCCGGGCACTCCCGGAGGAGCGCGGACTCCCAGCGCCTGCCCACGGGCCGGTCCGTCCCTCCCTCACCCCCGGCGTCGTCCTCCGTCGAGGGCAGGTGACAAGAGCGAGCGAGCTCGGAGTTGGGAACAGTGTCCGAGGGGCCGGGTCGGGGACGAGGACTCCCGATCGGCCGGCGGCGCCGGGTCTTCCTGAAGGATCCGCTGCGCTTCCGGCGATGCCCTCAGCACCAATGCAGGGGACCCCGGGGGCCTCTGGGGTCTTCCCTTCCTCCTGTTTCCCAGGCGCCCCCTTCTCGCAGCCGGCCCCTCCAGGAGCGCCCCACACCGGAGGAAAGGGCTGGGGAAGTCGTGGACGGCTCCTGGGAGCGGGCACTGCGCCCTAAGAGACTCGGTAGCTCCATTTGACATAGGAGTTCAAGTTCGGCCTGAACTTCCCAGGTTGTTAAAAGAATCATCAGCCCTCCGGGGCAAGAGGTCGGGTTAACCAGACACCAACGGCAAAAAGTTCAGTAGCAGTAATTATTCAAGACTGCTGGATGAGCTACCTACCGAGGAATGGCAAGGGCCAAGGTTTTGGGGTTGTTTTGTTCTGCAGTACTGGGGATCGAACCTAGGGCCTTCCCACTGAGCTGCATCCCAGCCCTTTTTTATTTATTTATGTATTTATTGTTGAGACAGAGTCTCACTAAGCAGCTGAATTGCTCAGGCCGGCCTCAAACTTGGGATCCTCCTATGTCAGCCTCCCAGAGTGATGGGATCACCAGTGTGCATCACTACATCCAGCTCAGGGCCGAGGTGTGGGAAGGGTCTGCTGCTGGGGGCTTCGTCCGGGCAGCTGTGGTGGCGGGGCAATGCATGGTGTGGGAAGCACAGGGGCCTTGTTTGAGAGAACTTGGGTGAGGAGCCCAAAAAGGTAGACTGAGGCCAGATTGTAACATGCATGAGGGATTTGGACCTGATCCTCCAGGGAACAGGAAGACCTCGAACAAAGTCTGATGGGACATGAGGGGAGCCAAACACTCCTTCCTGTCCCTCATGTCTATCAGCATCCTTAGCAAAGCCTGAAGGGTCCAACCTGGTTATCTGTCCTCCCTGCCGTGCCCTCCCTGGGTAGGGGAAGAGAGACTCCCCTTAGCTGGATCCCTGCAGGGCACACCCCACCCTCCTTCCACCCAAAGATGTCATCCCCCCACCCACACTGCTGTCGCCTCTCTGTGTGTGTTCCCCACCTGTACCCTGACTCTTAAGCTCAGTGAGTGGCTTCCTCCTGGCACCTCATCGCTGCCCTCCAGCCCTGAGCACAGCTGAGCTCAGGGCAGGGGACTGCCCAGGGCTCTGTCACACTCTACATGATGACATTCTCCCACTGGAAGTGCTCTTACCCAGCCACACCTGCCCTCACCTGCAGCCTCTGCATCCCCCTTGTCTCTCGCCTCTCTGTTGTGTTCCAGCAAGAAGGATGGCACAGACAGAACTGCTCGGAATTCTGCCTCTTACTATGATAGGAGACCTTGGACAGGTTGTGGAATTTCCTGAGTCTCTCCTCATCTGAGAAATGAAATAGCACCAGTACTCAGGAGGCTGAGGCAGGAGGATTACTACAAGTTCGAGGCCAGCCTGGGCTACATAGTGAGTTCAAGTCCAGCCTGAACTGTATAGTGAGGCCCTGTCTTTAAAAAAAAAAAAAAACAAAACAAAAAAATGTCTTGTAGAGCAGCCTTGGATTAGGACATTTAAGTAAATGGTAGTTTCTCTTTTCCCCGCAGGAATCAGACCCTTCTAAGCACCTAGTATCCTGCTAAGCACATAGTAGGTACTCAGTCTGAGTTTTTTTTTTAAATGGAATTCATGTCTCAGAGGGTTTAAAAAAAATGCCCCCTGCAGGTGTCCCAGGGACCTTTGAGATTTACAGGACATAAAATCTGAAAGTCTAATCTCAGTATGCTGGGAGCCGACAGACTGATGCTGAGGGGAAGTCTAATGCATTCAGTTCTATTAAAAACATACACAAAAGCTCCTCAGTGTCCAGAACCCTGAACCCTTTATCTTCCCACCCTCACTGTCCTCAGAGAGGAAGATGAAAAGGGTCCAGCGGCAGGTGGGGCCGCCATGGCCGGGGAGCACAGGTGCATGCTCAGAGTTGCCACCCCCAGGAAGCAGCCACAGAGCTCAGCTGGTGGCCCAGAAGCCAGGAGAACGGGAACCTCGGTTTCAGGGCCACCTGATGCTAGTCTCGGCCATATTGGCACTTTTCTTTTGGTTCGTTCACTTGTTTAGTTTTGTTCTTTTGGTGCTGGGGATCCAACTCAGGGCCTTGTGCTTACAAGGCAAGCACTCTAACCACTGAGCTGAATCCCCAGCCCACTTGTTTTGTTTTTAAAATAGGGTCTTGCTATGTAGTTCAGGACGACCTTGAACTCACTATGTAGCCAGGCTGGCCTCAAATTCACAGCGATCCTCCTGCCTCAGCCTCCCAAGTGCTGAGATGACAGGCATGTGCCACCATGCCTGGCAATAATGGCACTTTTCAGAGGTTTCCCTTGTGATGAATTGATAGTCCTCAAAAGGGCCCTGAGATGGGGATTGGTCTAGACTTGGGTGACAGGGTCTGATCTGAGCTGGGCCACCACCAGCTCAGGCTGCATCAGGGCCCTGGAGCAGTGGCTATCACCTAGGCCCATCCTTAGTGGGGAGCTTGGCTTGAGGGTAAGGTGCTCACACACAGGGCAGTTCCATCCCTGGTGGGCACATGGTCACTCCTCAGCGAGCACCTGCAAGTGTTTGACAATGGAAGCCAGGTATGGTGACACACGCCTGCAATCTCAGCACTCAGGAGGCTGAGGCAGGAGGATCTTTGCAAATTCAAGGCCAGCCTGGGCTACATAGTGAGTTCAAGCCCAGCCTGAGCTACATAGCAAGACCCTGTCTCAAAACAAAAAACAAGCGTTTGAAAACGAAGTGGCAGGCAGATGAGCAGTCATCAGAGACAGCCCCCAATGTGTGCTTGGGTGGGTGGGTGCAGGTATTGGAGAATCCGGAGGAGGAAAGCGGCTGGTTGCCCGCAGGAAGCACTGAGACCTCAGCCCTAGGACAGCCACCAGGATCCCCTGCAGCAACAGAAAGTGTGTGGGCTGACCCCGTCTCTGCCTTCTGGTAGCCTGGCCCTGTCACCTCATCACTGTAAGAAGGGATAATTCTTTTAATTCTTATTTATTTATTTTTTATTTTCCCTCCAGGGCCGGGTGAAGTAGTGCATGCCTGTAATCTCAGCACTCAGGAGGCTGAGGCAGGAGGACCACAAATTGGAGGCCAACCTGGGCTCCATAGTGAGGCCCTGTCTCAAATGAAAAGGACTGATAATGTACTTCAGTGTTCCCTGGGTTCAAGTCCAGTACCACACAAAAAAAAGAAGCAGCAAAATAAAAATAGGACGGAGGAGGAAGAAGGGGAGGAGGAGGAAGCGGAGGAGGGAGAGGAGGAGGAGAAAGAAACCCTGACTCGAAGGGGTACCCCATGGTCTCCGGGAATCAGGTTGGGACCTGCGGGCCTGTTTCAGACACGCTCTCCATTGGCAGAGGAACCACGCTAGTTCCCACAGACGAAGCATCAACTGTCACAAACTGGTGAAAATTCCAAGGAAGGCAGCCCCTCCTCCCCACGGGGTCCGGGCAGCTCACCATTTTAATGCCACATCCTCAATCCTTTGTTTTTTGGTACTCAGGATGGAACTCAGGGCCTTGCGCTGAATCCTCTAACCACTGAGCTGAATCCCCAACCCCTCCTTTGTTTTATTTTGAGCCAGGATCTCTCTTAGTGACTGTGTGTCCCAGGGTGGTCTCAAAGTTGAGATCCTCCTACCTTAGCCTTCCAGAACGCTGAGGCTGCTGAGGGCCCATGTTAGGATGGGTGGTCAAGATTGACCCAAGATGCTGGGCTGACACAGTAAGAGAAGAAACGCCTGGACCAGGGCTGCCAGGAATTCCCTCCATGTCAGGACGGGACCACTGAATGCCGAGTTACACCCCCCACAGGAGCAGACACAGCCTCCTTGCGCTGGAACATGGGTCAGGACCCGTTGCCTTCCCTTCCTGGGCCTCCTCTTGTGTCGCCCGACTCTGCCCCCTTCCCAGCCTTGTGGCCTTTCCTGTCCAGTCCTCAGCTGCAGTGTGGGATGACGGTGAAGATGATGACAATACATGGGAAGTGTGGAGTACTATGTTGCCGCAAAGACGGATAAACTCGAGTCATTTGTAAGGAAATGAATACTCCTTGAGATCATAATGTTAAGTGAAATAAACCAGACAAACAAGCTTAAATATCAAATGGCTTGGCTTCTGTGAACAACCCCAAATATAAATAATTTAAAAAACGAAACAAATGACAATAGGAAACAAGCAAATAGACCTTTCGCCAAAGGAAAGGGGATCGAGAGATGGGGAGGTGGGGGACTAAAAGAATTAAAATATGCAGCAGGGTGCATGCCTGCAATCCCAGCATTCAGCTCTGGGCCTGGCCCTGTCATCCTGACTAGGACCGTCCCAGGTCACCTCACATCCCAGGGTGTGGACCAGGCGGCAGTGACTGACCCTCTCCCCTCCCCGCCTGTCACAACCCTTCGGGTTCCCCTCCTGCGTCCCTGCCGCAGAGACCAAGGTGGGCGGCTCCAGCCCACTGCCCTGTCGTCCTCAGTGCTGGAGCCAGGCCCCAGACATCCCAGTCAGCTCCTCAATGAGGGCACTAACTGTTCCCTGTCCCCAAGGGCAGCAGGCAGGGACTCCTGGGCTCCTGCTGTCTGTGGCGTCTCCATCAGGGGCCCCAGGAAGGAAGGCCACTCTGGGATGCTCAGCCCCTGCTCGAGCAGGGGCGTCAGTGAAGCCACAGGAGCAGGGCTTTGATCCTGGGGTGGCGATTTAGGGTGTGCTGATGAGCAGAGGGGAAGGCTGTTCCCCAACAGCCAGCACAGCAGCCCAGCTTTGGCTTCGAGAATCCTCCCTGGATCTGCCTGTGGCTGGCTTAGCGGGAAGAGCTGGGGAGGGGTCTGCAGGGTCCCCGGAAGGGCAGGGAGGACCAAGTGAGAAGGGTCCCAGGAGGCAGGGACATCCCAGGGGCCAGAAGGGGACAGGAGGAGTGCTGAGGAGTCCTGCAACCGCACTCCTCCCGCCCCGCAGGCAGGAGGCGCATCCGGAGGAGGCCACAGAGGAGGCCCAGGAGCCCCAGACGTGTAGGGGGCTCTGCCTGACCCTGGGGCTGTGCCGGGCGGCTGTGTGTGTGAACAGAAGCCGTGCAAGGGCAGGCACAGGCAAGACAGTTCTGGCAACCTGTCCCCGGGGCTGTGGAGACAGAGGCAGGCCTGCACCTGCACAGCAGGATGGGCAAGCCGCACTGCTCTGCGTCTCCCGGGTCTGCAGGACCTGCGCCCCTTCAGCAGCCAGACACCGCCTGCTCTTGGAGTTGGGCCTCCACCCCAGAGGCTGCAGTCCTGAGCCTCAAGTCTCCAACTGTCACCCAAAAGGGCCCCGAGGTCCCAACATTCCCCACCTGGGAGTGAGGCCCCATGCTGCAGGGGACACAGGAGCTGTGCCCAGACCCCCAAATCTGCCCACACCTGTAAGGCCGGTCTGCAGTCAGGTTCCTGGAAGGCGCTGGGCATCTCACCCACAGCCAGGGCTCAGAAGCTGGCCTGGGTGCCTGGCTGCAGGGTTCCCCAGCCCCCTCTGAGCCAGGCGAGGGGAAGCCGATGTTAATCTTTCATTGTGGTTAATGCAAAAAGGAGCATAAACATCAGAGCTCCCTGGCACAGCTCTGCCGAGGGGACAGTTCAGACCCAATTATGTGTCATTAGTGCGTTTGCTCTTTGTTCCCTCAGCACATTAATTGCAGAGCTGGCATTGTGGCAATTAACACAATTATGGGCTCTTTTTCTCTTCCGGTAGGCCACAAGCCACTTGCCTCAGGCCACAGAGTTGGGCAGGTGAGATGGGGAGCGCTGGTGGGAAAGAAAGCCCTGGGCCAGGGGCTGACCCAAGTCCCCCGAGAATGAATGAGCTGCTGTTCCAGCCCCAGGACCTTCCTTGAGGACAGGTCTACAAGCCAGGGAGACATACCCGCTGGCATCCTTCCCCCCTGGCCTCTGCAGGAACCAACCGGGCTGACACCGGATTTCAGAGCTCCAGCCTCCAGGAGTACACATTTCCCAGAGTGTGGCTTTGGTTGTTGCTCTTTTGCAGTACTGGGGATTGAACCCAGGCCCTTTCTCCCTGAGCTACACCCCCAGCCTTTTCCTGTATTTTGAGACAGGGTCTCACTAAGTCACTAAGTTGCCCAGGCTGGGCTTAAACTTGCCATCCTCCTGCCTCAGCCCCCCCAAGATGCTGGCATGACAGGTGAGCACCACCATAGCTAGCCTCAAAGATCTGTTCCCATTCCACATGTATCACAATCCTATGGAGTCTGGAGTTATCATCTATTTTACAGATGGGGAAACTGAGGCACAGGGAAGTCATACAATCTGTAAGGAGCAGAGCTTAGGCTTGAACCAAGACATATGATTTTACCACTGTGGTGGTTCTCATGCTGTGGTCCGCAGAATAGCTGAAAATCTCCAGAGTTCTGAGACCAAATCAGGCAGGGAAAGCTCCCCAGATGGGTGTCGGACCTAGGCTTTCTCAGGCCCCTTACTGTGCCCTGACCTCCCCGGTGCAGGCAGCAGGCAGCCTTTCCCAGTCTTCTTCCCTCCTGTGGGATGCCTGCCCTTACAGGTGGGGCCACACGTACTACAGTGCCACCCAAGGACGGCAAAACCAGGTCTACCTAGGAAAAAAGAAAACTCCGATCCTAATCTTAACAGAAGAGCCAGGCAGGGTGGCATATGCCTGTGAGCCCAGTCCTTGGGAGGCTGAGGCAGGAGGATTGCTATGAGTTCGAGGCTAGCCTGGGCCACATAGTGAGACCCTGTCTCAAAAAAGAAAAAAAAAGTCTAAACAGGAAAGTCTGCTTCTACACCACCCTTCCCCTCCCTCTGGCAGGCTGACCACTTCCCTAGGGTTGGTGTTAGGGTGGGAGATTTTGTAGGCTCTGGGGTACAGCCAGAACCAAAATCCTGTAGGGAGTATCCCGCCTCTGACTACACAGCAACCTTTCTTTTAGGAACCACAACCTCCCTCTGCCCGCCAGGTAGCCCTGGAAGGACCATCACTCCCAGCAGCCTGCTATACTCTGGCCATTTAGTCAATGGGAATATGACTAAATCTCCAACTACTGTGATTGGTCCAATGGGTGGCACATGACCCAAACCTGGCCAATCAGAGACTAGTTTGGGATTTCTTTGGGTCCTGGGAAAAAAACAGTTTTTGTGCACTGAGGTTTCTGGGAGCCCTGTCCCAGTGCAGGAGGCCAGTCTGTGGTTGGAGCTGATGAGGCCACAAAGCAGACATGAGGAAACAAGCAGAGATGGTTCAAAAGGGAGAGACTGTCCTGGAAGCGTCAAGCCCCCAGTTCTGGGCCCAGGGCCCTAGTTCCTGTGACTATTGGCTTAGTCCTCTGAGCTTTCTCAGGGCCTCCCCAGCCTGTTGGAGTTGGGTTTCTGTTGCCTGCAAACCATGCTCGCTTCGGCAGCACATATACTAAAATCGTTGTGTGCAAACCAAAAAGCCTTGACCAGCCAGGCGTGGTGGCATATGCCTATAATCCTAGCACTTAGGAGGCTGAGGCAGGAGGATCGCCTTGAGTTCAAGGCCAGCCTGGGCTACATAATGAATCTGAACCACATATCAGGGAGACCCTGTTTCAAAATAAACAAAAGCCCTGACCAATCCTAGTCCCCAAGCCCCTCTAGTAGCCCAGGATTGCTTCAGCAGCCAAAAGAGCGCACACAGGATAGTGGGCACGGGGGCCCAGTACCCCCAAAACAGTTGAGCTGAGGTCCCTCTCTGGAGGTCTCAGATTTTTTTGGTGCTGGGGATCAAACTCAGAGCCTTGTGCTTGTTAGGCAAGCACTATACCACTTGAGCTAAATTCCCAGCTGGTCCCAGGTTTTCTTGTCAGCACAACTCTGGTATAAAAAACAGGGTCACAGCACCTGTGGGTCACAGAGGGCTCAGCAGGAGTCATTCTGAGGTCCAGTTTATTCAATTGCCAGGCGTGGCAGCACACACCTGTAATCCAGCACTCTAGGAGGTCGACAGGAGGATCAAAAGTTCAAGTCCCTCCTGGGCAAATGAACAATTTAAAGAGACCCTATCTCAACAGTTTAATAAAAGGGTGGTATTACAGCTCAGTGTGAAGGCCCCGGGCTCAGTCCCCAGGAATAATAATAAAAGACTATTTGGTCACTAACAAGGTTTTATTCTCTTATTTATTTATTTAGAGGGGGGTTGCTGGGGATTGAACACAGGGCCTTTTGCTTACTAGGTAAGCACTCTATCACTTGAGCTAAATCCCCAGCCAACAAGGCTTTATTGGAGCCCAGGACTGCCACGTAATGGGGCCACCATGGAGAAGCAACCAGACAAAGACCCTGAAGTTTCCCTTCTAGTGGGAGGAGGGAGAGAGAAGTACAGGGCCACAGGGACATTACCAAACCCTGGTAAAGCTCCAAACCCTTCATTTCCATCCACCTTTCACTGGCCAAAGACATTAGGACCACACTTAATTAAGGGGGCAATCCTACCACGCGCCTAGAAGTAGGCAGCTGGGTGTAAGTGGGGAAGAGCACAGTGACTCCAAGGCCCCGCGGGGCTCCAACACATGGAGTCACCCAAGCTGACCCAGCCAGGCTCCGGGTCCAGGGCTCCAGCACCGCCCCTCCCCTGGCCACCAGCTGAGGCACGTAATCTCCTAAACCCAGGCCCCTTTATCCTCTGGCGTCTGGAGGAGGGACAGCGCGAATCCCCTTGCTGCCGCCAAACGGGCCTCCCTTCTCACTCTCCGCTCCCACAGTCCCTGTCTGGGCCCCACAGCCTGGGGCCAGGGGTGGGGGGTAGGCGGGTGGTGCACAAGCCTGGGCTGGAGCTGCCTTGGGCAGGTGCTGGCAGTGACAGTGCGGGTGCCAAGCCGGCTCCAGTGAGCCCAAACTCCCCGCTTGTCCCAACAAATCACCCTCCCCAAGCCACTTCCCTGGGGGTCCTCCAGCAGGAGCCATGGCCTCCGTGCCACTGCCCTCCCTGACCCCACCTCAAGCCACAGGACAGGGCTGGAGGAAGACAGCCCCGCGGGCAGGTGCAGGAGCTCCAGGGACTGCGTCCCTCCCTGCAGCCTGAGCATCCCTCCGGCAGGGCTGCTTCCGCATCTCCGCCTTCTGGTCCAGCAGCACTGCGGGGCCTGGCTGCAGGCCTGGCAGAGGGCCAGCTGGTGCAGGCTGGGCTGGTTTACTCTCCAGGAGCCTAAAAGAAGCTGGGTGCTGGTCAGATGGCTCAGGCCTCAGAGGCTCGAGATAGAGAGGGGCAGAGTCCAGGCCTCCCCTCCTGGGCATGGCATCTAGCAGCCTCGCCCCTCTGACAGGGCCTGGCTGTGCCTCAGCCAGGGAAAGGACCCAGACTACTTTAGCCACAGTGTCCCCTGAGCTGCTGGGCCATCCCTGGAGACAAACTCCTACAGGGGCAGGGGGGCTGGCAGCCAGCGTGTGCCCCCTTCCCCACATACACCACAGGCCTCCTTTGGGCGGGGGCAGTCTTCCTTTTTTTCTTTTTCCCCCCATGCCCTTTGGTACTGGGGATGAAACCCAGGGCCTTTGTATGAGCTACATCCTCAGTCTGTTTAAAAAAATTTTTTTTTATTTTGAGACAGAGCCTCATTAAATCACTAAATTGCCCAGCATGGGCTCAAACTTTCAGTCCTCCTGCCTCAGCCTCCTAGAGTGCTGGGATTACAGGCTTGCACCATCACGCCGAGTTTGGGGGCAGAATCTTTCTGAGGGAATGCAGCTGTGGCCAAAGAAGAGGCCTGGGCCAGTTTGATGACCTGGCGGCCCTGCAGCGTGGATGGACCTGTCCCCAGTGGACACTCAGCTCATTCCCAGGACCTGGCGTGCTGCTCAGGCTCCTTTAACATAAGGACACACATGGATGTATGCCATACAGTAAACAAAGGGCTATTTTTATCCCATTGTTTTTCCTCTCAGGCTGCTAAGTGTCCAGCCAAGGTGTGCCCCTGTCCTCCTTGGCGCCCGGGAGGCTCTGCCCCGCCAGGTGCCAACAGCTCTGGCCACTACTGGCTTCGTGGGTGCGGCCTGGAGGCCAGGCCAGGGCCCTGGGTGAGAAGATGGAACCTCTGTGAGTTCCAAGGCTGGGAAGGGGCATGGAGGTGCTACCACCTGGGGCCATCTCCATCTCCCACACCTGGCTTCCCCACCCCAGGCTGCCTGAACCCCCACACCCTGCTTAGAGGAGGTCCAATTAGCTGGGCTTCCGACCTAAAGGGGAGGTCAAAGGTGGGGACCCCTCTGTCCCCCCTGGATGGAGACAAAAAAAAGCAGCAGACCTTCAGCCAATCTTGGGTTCTGACATTCCCTCCAGACAGCACAGCCCTCGCTGCCCAGCCCCAGGCAAGCTGCTCCCCACCCTGTTCCCCCAAGCTGATGGTGGGCAGATGCAGGTGACATGGGGAAAGTGGGACTTGTGGTCATTTCCACCTTCTGTGTTAGCAAACAGAGGCTCAGAGACCTCACCCTGGACACACAGCCAGTCACTGGCAGGGCCTGGATTCAAACCCACATCTGTAGTGCCCAGAGCCAGGGACCTGCCTCTATGGGTGAGGCCTGGGTCTCCTCCCAGGACAGCCATCCTCGGGTGAGTTCTGAGCCTACTGCAAGCCTCTGTCCCATCTAGGACTGGGTGGTGCCTTGCATGCCGGGGGCTATGTTGGTGGCAGAAGGGGCGGGCGGGGGCTGGTGGGAGTTCAGGCACTAACTCTCTTCCTCTGCCTCCTTCTCCTGCTTGCACTGGTGCAGTCAGCCGCGGTGGGAAGGAACCACTGGTTCTGAAGGGTTTTTTTAACCACTTGATCACGATCAAGGATTTAATTTTATCCCTTTCCCTGCCTGGCTGTAATTCTATTTGGAGTCTGAGCACAAGCAGCAGGAGGGTCCCTGCAGCTCCCACCCCTGATGCTGCCTACTCCCTGCTGCCCACGCAGCCAGGACAGAGTCCAACCCTGAAGGCCCCACGGGATTGGGGGGGGCTGAGGACCTGCTCTAGTTAACACCCTTCTTCTGGCAAATGGTTTAGGGGCCAGAGGCTCTATGGGGATGGCGGGATGTGGCTTGGCTGGCAGCCACCAAGGGATCATCTTGGCTCTGCTGTCCTCATCGGAAAGCATTTAGCGGGGCTGGGACTTTAGCTCAGTGGTTAGAGTGCCTGTCTTGCAAGCACAAGGCCCTGAGTTCCATCCCCAGCACCAAAAAAAAAAAAAAGAAAAGAAAAAGCAAGCATTTAGCAAGTGCCCCATGGGACCTGGGCTGGGCCCCACCTACAGTGAGCTGTAGACGATCCTTGCGAGTGACTTAGGTGCAAGAGGCCAGGGCCAAGGGACATGGCCATTGCATGTCCTGCTGTGCAAGGTCCCTCTGCTCAGTTTGTCATACACATCGTCTCTTACTCCTCAGCAACCTTGTAGGATAGATGCTCTCACTTCTACCCTTTTTCCAACAAGTGAGACCGTGTGTCCCAAGTCACACATCTGCCAAGTGGCAGATCCAGGCCTCTGAGCTGCTGGGGCTCTCACAGTGAAACTGTGGTGTCTCTTCTACCCCCGGCCCCAACATAAAGACAGATACAGTGGGCACAGATGCCCTAAATTTATTTATTTTTGGTTTGAGGCAGGGTCTTGCTTTGTGGTTCAGGATGGCCTTGAATTCACTATGTAGCCCAGGCTGGCCTAGAACTTGCAGCGATCTTGAGTTTAAATCTAGATTTCCAGCAGAAGAGGAACTTCTAGAATAAGCAGTTCAGCCTGGAGGTCACTGCCAGGGCTGCATGGTAAAGGCTGCAGCTGGCAGGTCAGGGTGGACACTCGTTGCCACTGGGGGCATCCAGGGCCACACTCACCCTGTCTGTCACCGGGCAACGTGGCACCAGCCAGAAACCAAGCCGGGTTAGGAGAACTAGGACAAGGCAGACATCTGTCATCTCAGCCCATTGTCTGTTGCTATAACAAAATACCCGCGACTAGGAGGTTTATAAAGATAGAACTTTATTCAGCCACAGTTCTGGAGGCTGTGAAGGTCAGGGTGTGGCACCAGTGTTTGGTGAAGCCTTGCTGCTTGATGACACAGCAGAGGCGTCCCCTGGTGAGGGGAGCCAGGGAGCCAGCTCTCTTCTTTTTATTCATTTACTCTTTGTGGTGGGGATTGAACCCAGGGCCTTCACATGAAGCTATATTCCCAGTTCCTTTTTTTTATTTTTTGGGTGCTGGGGAACGAACTCAGCGCCTTGTGCTTGCTAGGCAAGCACTCTTACAATTGAGCTAAATCTCCAGCCCGCTTTTTTATTTTTAATTTTGAGACATGTCCTCATTAAGTGGCCCACATTGGCCTTGAACTTGTGATTCTCTTGCCTCAGCCTCCTGAGCCACTGGGATTATGCACATGTACTACCACACCCAGTTCACGTCTCCTCTTCCCCCTTCCCCCTCCTCTTCTTTTATACTGGGCATTGGACCAGGGGCCATCACATTGAGCTCCATCCTCAGAGACAGGGTTTCCCAAGTCACTAAGGTGTCCAGGCTGGGCTTAAACTTGCAATTCTCCTGCCTCATCCTCCCAGCTCTCTTATAAAACCATCAATACATCACCCCATCCCCACCCTCAAATCCTCATCTAACCCTAAAGACCTCTTGAAACCCCCTCTAAGTACCACTGACATGGAAATTTGGGATTAAATTCCCAACACATGAACTTTTGGGATTCCTCATGGGCCAGGAAGTAGAGACTCCAAGAGGCTCTGGGTCTGAAGTCACCTCCTGGGGCTGTGCAGGGTGAGGTGGGGCTCCCACAGGTGTGCAAACAGGGGAGGCCACCTGTTTCAAGTGCTCCTCCTCCCCTTCCCTGGGGACAAGGAAGAGGCCCAGGCAGGGCAAGGCTGGGCTGGGCTGGGAGCTGCCAGCTCTCCTGACTTCCTGCCCAGCAGGATGGCACTGGTGGCCCCATGAGGAGACAGTCAGTGTCCTGGAGAAAAAGAAGGTGAGATGCTGGCTGACATCCAAAAGGCATCGATTTCCTGCCCTGGTCCTCTGAGGCTTCTCTTTAATCAGAACCAGCTGCACCCCACCTCCTAGACACCCAGCAGTCTCCCTCCCAGAACACCTAGCTCTTTCAGGGAGCAGCAGGTGGGAG
The DNA here is from genome assembly GCA_004026905.1 of Hystrix cristata. NCBI lineage: Eukaryota > Metazoa > Chordata > Mammalia > Rodentia > Hystricidae > Hystrix > Hystrix cristata. The sequence continues at coordinate 87,311 of PVJO010001599.1, forward strand.
GAGCGCTTTCTAACTCAGCCCAGGTCAGCCTAGGCCCAGCTTCTCTTTGGGGAAAAGGTGGCAGCCCTCAGCCACTGGGAGAGAAAGAGGACACAGGGCTCACACAGGAGGGCCTCAGAGCTGCCCACTCCAGAAGTTGGCTCCTGCCCCCACCAGCTAGACCAGGTGCCACTGAGAGGATCAGTTTCCCCGAGACAAAGGACTCTGTTCAGAACTGGGAGCAGCTTGGATACTCACCTGGGGAGGAGAAGCACTTCCTTCATCCCTGCCTGCCTTCCCTGGGCCGGGGCTGGAAAGCTCAGGACAGGGTGCCTGGTCCCCACCTGTCCCAGGCTCTGCCTCCCCCGCCTGCCTCACAGTCCCACTCTTGTCCCTAAACACAGAAAGGCAGACCCAGGAGGGACCCAAAAGCCTCATCCTGCCCCACCTTCCCTTCACCTGCCAAGGAGCCCTGGTTCACTTTATGCGGCCTACTTCCTATTACAGATTTGTCGGGTTGGACAGCTCCAGGCAATGGCCAGTTCAGCTCTGGGGCTGGGCAGGCAGGACCGCAGCCAGCCAGTCCTTCTGAGGGACAACAGGGTTGGCGGAACACTGCAGAGGGGCGGAGTCGACACAGAAGTTACCTAGCATGGGCCAGTGAATGTGTATCTGTATGTAATTTTTGGCTAACATACCTACTTTCATTTGCCATTCTTTTCTTTTTTCTTGATGCAGGATCTTGCTATGCAGTTCAGGCTGACCTTGAACTCATCATGTAGCCCACAGCTGGCCTCTAACTTGGTGCGATCCTACTGCTTCAGTCTCCCGAGTTCTGGGATTACAAGGGTGTACCACCACGCCTGTCTTTGTCTTTTTTGCAATGACTACAGACTTCTTTCTGGACAAGGAAGTTACAGAGAAAGGCAGACCAACTCAACGTAAGTATGAATATAAATCACTTGAAGATGGAATAGACTCATGGGGGAGGTAATGAGCTCCCATTCCTAGAAGGTATTCAAGCCAAAGTCGGACAAGAACTTTTCAGAGATGTTCTGGTGGGGACTCCTGTGTCTGGCCACTGTGTGGGCTGCTGGACCACTTAATATGTCATACACACACACACACAAAATTTTTTTTGACAGGGTCCCACTATGTTGCCCTGGCTGGCCTCGCACTCCTGGCTCACGTGATCCTCCACCCCAAGGCTTGCGGATGTGTCAGCCAGGCCCATATTCTGAAAACCCGAGAGCATCTACACCCGGGGAAATTTTTTTGAAAAGGAAATAGAAGCACCAAGTCCATGTAAACAGGGTGAGGAAAAGACCTAAAATGGGATTCAGAAGGGTGGAAATAAAAATTTCTAGAAAATGCTTCCAAAGCAAAAATTCCTGAATGAGAAATGATCTCAGCTTCTAAACTCAAACATACAGCTGAATGTCAACAAACCCTCCACTGTGGGATGACAGACGGGAGGGACGGATTTTGTGTGTGGACTTCTGCTGGGTGTCAGATTGGCAGGTCCCCACACCCTGATGGGTGCTCGGTGTCTGTTCATGAAGTGGCAGGGTGCCCTGAAGATCACCCACCTCAGTACCAGCACGGGGATCATGCCCAGAATCTCCGAGGCCAAGGGGGCCCTCCCTTCCCGAGGACACGAGCCGGCTGGATGGACCCGGAAATCCCTCCAGCCCGAGCTCCAGCCCGAGCTCCAGCCCAGGACAAGACTGTCACAAAACTTGGTGCTGCCGTCCCTCCTCCCCGTGCCTCCCTGGGGTAGGGCCTTGTGTGTTTCTGGGACTCTCCCAAGTTCTGACTTTGAGGGAGAAACCAGCTCAGCTTATCCACTAACCTAAGAAAAATCTCTATTGTTCCTTTTTTTCTCCAGTAGATATGCTTTCAGCTGAAATGTGACGCTACAGCAACACTCGACCTCCTTCTTCAGAAGATGAGCCAGGCTGGGGCTGTCCTGTTAGCTGAGCGAGGCCAAGGATGCAACACGGACAGGCTGGGCGGAGAACAACGGCTGCCCTTGATGGGCGATGGGAAGAGAGAAGGGCAGGCAGCAGCACCTGATTCCAGCCCCACCTGTCCCCAAGGGCTCTGCGGGAGATCCAGGCCACAGAGCTGAGTGTGTGCACCATGCGTGTGGGGGGCATACTCCCACGTATCTGCAAACACCACTCCCCCTGGAGGAGACACCGCCCCCGGTCCCCCTTCTCTGGGATTAATGGCCTTGGCAGGTTCCTGTTAGCTAGCAAGGCCTGGGGCCTGCGTGCTGTGGACAGTCGAGTCCCCCTGATGGAACAAGCGGATGGGACGAGCCGTCCACAACGGCCCACCCCAGAGCTCTGGCCAAGGATGCACTAGGCTCCTGCACATTCCACCAAACTCACTGCTGAGATGAGGACAGTGCTCTGGGGACCCAGGGCAGGAAAGAGACCTGTGCCACCCATTACCCCCTCTGGGGGAAGTAGTGGGGGTGGGAGGTCTGGGGTCCCCACCCCAGTGCTGTTCTGAAATGCGACTCCGAGGCCAGGTCTGAGGACCAGCCAGGTGCGAACTGTTCAGAGACGAGCCTTCCGGGTGGGGACTTCATAAATGAACCATGATGCTGTCCCTTCCAGGTGACAAGGAAACAGTACAGTGGGGGTCGGGCTCGGGTGAGAGCACCGCCTGCTGCTGGGACCCGGTGCCCTGCGGGAGACCCTGGGCACCTGGCTGGGCAGGTCAGGGCTCTCGAGTGGGCGTCAGCTCCTGGGCAAGGACCCCTGCTGGGCGGCCTGTGGGGTCTGGTAGGGCTCCCAGCTGGGAGCAACCTTCCTCTCCAGGAAGAGCCCAGGACGAGGCTCAAGGAGTGGGGCGGGAAGGACGGCAGAGGGGCTGGCACTGCGCAGGCCTCCCAGATGGTGTCTCACTGGGGAAGATGGGTTGGCATCAACTCATGGCAGCAGTGCCCACAGTCCTGCCTCCCGGTCACCTCTAAGCTCCGGGGTGCAGATGCAGAATAACAGAGCTTCTTGGGGACCTTCTTGTCCAGCTGGGGGCTCAGCCTGGGGTCCCCGGAGTCCACTCGCTGATGACAGCAGGCATGGTCATTAAGGCAAATGCAATGTGCAGGTGGACCCAGGCCCAGAGCAGCAGTGACTCATGACAGCGGGGGTCTTGGGCAAGCGAGGGCACACCACACATACACACGAGCCACTCAGGTTCAAGCATAGTCCTGACACGTGAAGGCGGCAGCAAGCTCTTTGTGTAATAAATATTGCAAAGCGCACTTGATTGCTTTTTTTTTTTTTTTTCAAGTCAAATATAACAACCAATGTCCCAGACCCTGTTTTCTGCATTCAGCGTAGTGAAGCTGTTGGGATCAGCAGAACACCTGGAGCCAATCACAGACAAGACCCTGTCGCACTAGCCAGCCAATCACCATCCTTTTCCAGTTTAAGCAGCCAATTGGGCCTCTTCACATTCCTAAAAAATGACCTAAATAAAGCACCAGAGCTCGGACAACTTCCTGGGAAGCCAGATACCGAGGCGCAAGTTTTTAAAAAAATAAGAGTCAGAAATAAAAATAAAAGGTTTCCGTTGGTCAAGATTTAAAAATAAAAAGGTTTCTTCCTGCAGCCAATCATGAGTCCATCCCTTTAAGCCCACCATGAACGCACCGCTGGTGTCCCCTTGGGTGCCAGCCCCACTGCGGGGCCAGGCTGGGGGAGGAGGGGAGGGGAGGAAGGGGACGGTGGCTGCTGCCGCTGGCGGGAGCCACAGGGATCGCCTGGCCCTCGACAGCTTCCAGGGTGCCCCGAAGGGCTCTCAGCAGCTACTGCCTCCGGTCCTCTGTCTCTGACCTGGAGAAGGCCATCACCACGTCCTCTGCACCTGCAGATGGGGACAAGAGTCACCAATGGGTGAGGGGGACAAAGTGGGGAGGCTGCAGCCCTCCCCATCTGTCCCTCTGTGCCACCACCCCTGCATTGGAGCTGGAGGAAGCCACCTCCCCTCTGGTCTTCGGCCTGGCTGGAGGGTACAGCCCACGAGCCCCGTAGGGCTGCAGGGCGAGGCCAAGGCCACCTCAAGGCCGCCTCGCCGGGAGGAACTGGGACAGGGACTCTGGGCTTCAGCCCTGCAGCAGCGATTGGCTCTGCCCAGGCCCCTTGCTCCAGGCTCACTGAAGCCTGGGCCCTTGGAAGCTCCTTTTCTGTCCTCCCGCTTCAGTGCTCGAGCCGTCGGAGGTCTTGCTCACAGTGGTTTCTCACAGCCACTCCTCTCTGCAAGGCCCGTCCTCAGCCCAAACCCGAACACCTGTTCCAGAAGGGTGCGTGGCCAGGGCCCCTCCAGCCTGCTGCTCCCGGCTCAGAGACAGGCAATGCCCACGATCCTTAGTATTTGTCTTAATCCTGAATTGGAGACTGTGGTCCAGGCACTCATGAAATCGCTGCCTTTGTCTTGTTTTCCATAAGACAGGCTCTGACATGCAGCCAGGAGAGGCCTCGGGAGGAGGAAGGAGCCGGAAAGGCAAGCTGTCCGCACCAGAATGAGTGCCGGGAAGACAGAGCAGGCCGTGGCAAGTGAGGCAACTGAGGCAAGCAGGCATCCCGCCTCCAGGCCCTGGGTCCCTTTCCCAAAGGGTGGTTCTGTGTGGTGCCCCTGGCAGTAACAATATGCTTGGGGCCTTCTGGACATGCTTCTCCTCTGCACAGCAGAAGGAACTCTCTGGGGAGGGAGCAATCGGTACAGCAGGGACAGGAAAGGCCACCCAGGGGTGGGCTGACGTGGGCGGTGCCCAGCAGGGCCGGAGTTGGCACAGCACAGGGGAACCGGTGGCTTCGGGGTCTGAGGTCTCACAGCCTCGCCTTCATCTGACAGGGCAGAAGGTCGGAGCTAAGGGGACCCACTTGTCACCTGCCCGCTCTGCTCCCCGCCTTCACGGTTCTCTGGCACAATCTCTCTCCTGAGAAGAAAACTGGGCTTCTGGGAAGGGCCTCGCGTCGGCTGGCTTCCTAGGAGGAGGCCTTGTGGAGAACCCCTACAAATGCGTCCCTGTCTTCTCGGGAACATTCTGTTCTCGCCCAAGCCTGGACCACGCAGCAGGCGGCATCGTCCTGGCAACACAGACTCCGATTACATCATGCGCAGGCACAGCTGAGCCGCTCACCTAACAGATGCCCACCTCCCCCAGGGCTGCCTTCCGGCGCGAGGCTGAGGGGGCGACACACAGTGGGGTGGCGTCAGCAGAAGATGCCTTGGTGGCCACCGCTTGCTTCCTTCCTTGCTGCCTCACGGGCTTTTGCTGGGGGACCTTGGGCCTCTGCAGGGAGCCTCAGGCACAGAAATAGCATGGTGCCCAGAGAGAACAGGCAGGCGGGCAGGCGAGGGAAGGCCCCAGGGTCAAAGTTCTGGTTCTGCACCCGGCCCGAAGCTGGGGAAGAGTCATCCTCCCAAGGTCAAGTGGGGACTTTTGACTACTTAACAACAAAAGCTTTGCAGGTGTCTCTGCCCCTCTGGCTGGGAGTCCATGGTCCCCAGTCATGCTGCTGGGCCAGGCAGGGCCCAGCACTAGCCCTGTGGTGCCCCAACGGACTCAGTGTTTCAGCTCAACCACAAGGAGTCCTTCTCTGGGGACAGCCACAGGCTCTTCCAGAGTTTTCCTGGACCCAGACTTCCTTTGCTTTTGTTTTTTGAGACAAGGTCTTTCTGTGTAGCCCAGGCTGACCTCGAACTCTCGGTGATCTTCCTGCCTCAGCCTCCTGAGTGCTGGAATTACAAGTGTGTACCACCACCATGCTCAGTATTTTTTTTTTTTTTTAATGAGGTTCTGAGTAGCTGAGACTACTATGTGCACCACCACGCCTGGCTCCTTTTCACCATTTCTATTCCATATTGTTGTTTTGTTTTGCAGTGCTGGGGCTGGAACTCAGGGCCTCACACATGCTAGGCAAGTGCTCACCCATGAGCTAAGCCCCCCGATCCTCGATATGGCTTTGAAGGTTTGCTGCTGGGCAAGTGGGCAAGAAAAAAAGGGGAACAGCATCTGGAATGGAAAGGAAGAAGTCAAATTATCTGTGTTTGTAGAGGACAAGATCTTGTATGTAGAAAATTCCAAGGAATCCACTAAAAAAGTGTTAAAACTCGTAAGGTAAA
>PVJO010001599.1:93533-148649 GCA_004026905.1 Hystrix cristata
TTTTTTTTTTGAAGACAAGGTCTTGCGAAAAGTTTAGGCTGGCCTTGAACTCAAAACGATCCTCCTGCCTCAGCCTCCTGAGTGCTGAGATTACAGGTGTGTACCACCACACCTGGCTCTGATTTATGCTAAGAGTGCCAAGACAGTCAGCTGAAGGGAAGGTGCCAGGACAACAGGATAGTCACATGCAAAACATGACACCAAACCCTCACCTGACACCAAATATAAAAATCACTTCAAAATGGATGAATGACCTCGATACAAGAGGTAAAATTACAAGAATTTTAGAAGAAAGCACAGGAATTCATCTTCACAACCATCATGGTTTGGATCTTCCATGGTCCCCACAAGCTGGCATGTTGAAAGCTTTGTCCCCAGCTGACGGCACCATGGGAGATGGTGGGACCTTTACAAAGCAGGGTCTAATAGCCAGACACAATGGCACATACCTATAATCCCAGATTTCTGGGAGGCTGAGGCAGGAGGATCTCAAATTTGAACCCAGCCTGGACAGAAATCTGGAGCTCAGCAGGATGAAGTAGGATGAAGAAAGAGAGGACCTGGGACCTACCTTGATGCTGCTAGGTGCTGGGCTGCACCTTCCTTGGGAATGGCAAACGACTGACCTGCCCCAGTCCTGTGAAGACTGAGCCTCATCAGGCCTCCTGGCAGAGACTGGATCAATCCACCTGTCACTATTAGCACGGAACCGAGGCTCAGGATTTTAAAACATCACCAAACATCTCAGCACTCTGGGAGGCTGAGGCAGAAGGAATGAAAGTTCAAACCCAAGATGGGCAATTTAGTGACTCAGCAAGACACTGTCTCAAAATAAAATAAACAAAAGGTCTGGGGATGTAGTTTGTTGCAAAATCCCTGGTCCTGGATTGAATCTCTATTACTGGAAAAAAAAAAAAATTACCAAAGCAGCCAAGGGCTGGGGATTTAGCTCAGTGGTTAGAGTGCTTGCCTAGCAAGTGCAAGGCCCTGAGTTTGATCCCCAGCACCAAAAAGAAAAAAGAAAAAACAAAGCAGCCAGGAATGCCTTGTAGAAAATTCAGCACAGGGCCGGGGATTTAGCTCAGTGGTTAGAGTGCTTGCCTTGCAAGCATGAGGCCCTGAGTTCGACTGCAGGTACCAAAAAAAGAAAAAAAAGAAAATTCAGCACAGAACTCAGAGCGCCCCCGGGAGGAGCCCTGTCCCTTCTCCCCTGCTCCTGTGCCTCGGCACCTGGTTGGCAGGGCTCTCTGAGCCAGGGAGGGCACCCGACTGGCCTCCATCCCACAGCCGGGGCCACTCTGACCCCTTGAATGGAGCCAGTCAAGTGACGGGGAGAGAAAAATGCCAACTATGCAGGGGCTCCGAGGGAGGGAAGCAGGCCAGCTGGGCGCGGGTGGCAGACAACAGGGCCACTGGTCTGTGTGTGCACTGGGCACGAACCCGAGGCATCCTCCCGGCGGGCTGGGAGGCCGGGCTTGGCTGCAGCAGTGCTCACATGAAGGTTTGGGGAACCCCCAAGCCTGTGGAGTCCTCAGGGTACCCGAGGCTCCAAGCTCAAATCAGACATCACTGGGGGAAAAGCGCTGGGCATGGTGGCACAAGACTTGGAAGGCTGAGACAGGAGGATGGTTGTGAGTTCCAGGCCAGCCTGAACTAAAAGCGAGACCCTGTATCAGAAAACAAAAACAACAAAAAGCATGGGGGGAGGGGCTCCCAGGAGCAGCACCAGCTGTGGGTGGGCACCCGCATGACTTGGCTGGAGCCAGGAGGGCCTCTGAGACCAACCTACATGACGACTACATGCTCCTGCTCTGTTATCCTAAGAACACTAAGCCCTCACCCCTCACTGGCCAGAGTCCCAAGACTGTCCCGATGTAAGACATTCCAGGTGAGCGAGCCCAGGGCCTCTTGCCTGCCTCGGGTACACGAGAGGAACCGGAAGGCTCAGAGGCTTGGACTCCACACCGCCAGCTGATAGAGGGAATTCCTTTGCCTGGACCGGGGGTTCAGGCCTCAGGGTGGGGCGCCAACTTGGGCTGAGTGCTTCCTGGCCGGGCCCAGGCCTGGCACCAAACACTTGGGCAGGCAGCACCATGTGCCCAAAGGGTCCTGGCTGTCCCTCTCCCGGTGCTCTGGGCCTCCCCGACTGCCGCAGCACCTACCCCCACTCGTCGTCTTGCCTGAGTGCTAAGGGCACCTGCCACCAGCTCTGGGAAAATGTTGCCCGGAAAAACAGGCCCCGGCTGGTCCTCAAGAGGAAGGGCTGGGCACCACCCCAGGCCCAGGTCCTCCCAGGGGACCCAACACCCCCGGGGCAGCATGCACTGTTTCTAGTACTGTAGGGCCACAAGCTAGCGGGTGTTCTGTACATCTCAGCTCCCAGGTTCCAGTCCCAGGGGATGGCTTTTACCCAGAGGCAGCATGACACGTGGGTTGCTATGGGAACAGTGGCCACAGATTCACCAAGGTCTCAGCAGCAGGGCAGCTTGGGCTCTGTGGTGCCTCCCGGGCCCCAGGTTGACAACTGTGGCCATGAGTGCACCAGCCTGGAGGCAGGGTGGGGATGCGAGTCAGCTCCATCATAGGGCCCAGGACTCCTGCACAGGGTGACTTGGGCTCCCTTGTTCTCATGGTACCAAGACCCAGAATCATGGACCTGGGCTTGGGCTGCCTTGACTGCTAGTTTATCCATGGGAATCTAGCCTCAGTTTACTCACCTGTGAAATGTCACAACAGCATCTAAACCAGCGATCTAACTGGCCACCAGACAATATTAACATAATGCATCGTAAGCATGTCTGTCACCTGTCCCTCTCATCTCTCCCACTGGGTCTGGCACATAGTCTCTGTGATCTGTGCTCTCAGGTGAGGGCTCCTTTTCCCCACGCATCTGTTTCCCCAAACACAAACTCTCCTGGACCAGAGAGCACAATGGGACAGAACCATGGAGTGCAGCTCCCTCCAAGAGTCATCATCTAATGACCTGGTGTTTTCTCAAATTTTAGATCCTGGGTATCAAAATCACCTGTTTTTGGAGATGGGGGTCTATGTTGCCTAAATTGGCTGTTTTTCTTTGGGGGGTGTGTGTGCTGGGGATTGAACTCAGGGCCTTGCCCTTGCTAGCCAAGTGCTCTACTACTGAACTAAATCCCCAACTCTGGCCTTGAACTTCTGAGCTCAAGCGATCCTCCTGCTTCAACCTCCCAAGTAGCTGAGATTACAGGGCTATTTTACCTGTTTTAGGTGCTTGTTTAAAATGCAGATTTACACAGGTGAGGTAGCTCCTGCCTATAATCCTAGCACTTGGGACGCTGAAGCAGAAGGATTGCTACAAGTTCAAGGCCGGTCTGAACTACATGGTGAGACCCTGTCTCACAAATAAATAAAACGCAGATTTCAAGGCTCATCTGACAGGCATTGTGATTCAGTAGGGCTGGGGCAGGGCATGGGGTCTGCATGTTAAACACACCTTGGTGACTCCAGTGTGTGGTCTGTGGATCACACACCAAGACCCTGAAGCTGCAGGCCGGCCTTGACCTCCAACCCCAGTGCTGAGCTATCTGCCCTTCTCACCCAACACCCTGAAAGAACTGCCTGGGCTCAGGTGTGGCTGAGTGGTAGAGCCCCCGCCTGGGGTTCCATTCCCAGGGGAGGGAGGGTGTCCTGCCCCACCCCATCCCCACACCTAACCTGCTCTCCCAAGTAGCCTGATTCCCTGCCCCACCCTCACCCATGCTCACAGCCCTTCTGTCTGCCCTTCCTGGTGTCTGCACCCATAGCCTCCCAGATGCCCACCCACCCAGTGCTGTGCCACCTGCCCACCTCCAGTCCACCCTTCACTACAGGGTCAGCCACAGATGTGCCCATCACCTGACATCTCTATAACTGTCCCTAACTGTTGCCCCGGCACCCTTCTCCCTCACTTGCTCTGTGGATCATGATCCGCAGCCACTCCCCGCCTTGGGCGGCAGCGATGCACTGAGCTCAGAATAAACCCCTACAGTTGACTGCCTCTCCAGCCACCCATGTCGGGGACACAAGGGAGCACACGGCCTGGCCAGCACTTCCCTGGGCCTGCAGCGCCCTCTCCTGTCTGTCTACACACTTTCCCCTGCAGCTGCCAGGGTGGCTTCTCCCTCAGAGCCCAAGGCCCCAGTTCATCTGCCTGTGTCTGTCTGCCCTGTGCTGAGCTCACAGTGACAGTGGCTGACTGGATGAAGCCGCCCCCTCAGGACAGGCAGCCTGTTCTTGGGGAGCCAGCAGGGGACGATCTGAGAGGGGCTTCAGGCTCACAGGCTCCTTCTCGGCTCTCAACGGCACTGGCCCACAGGGCAACAAGGCACATGCAGGGGACGAGGGCCCCGAGTGCTGACTCTGCAGCTTGCCCTCCTCGGCACATCCTCGCTTCCTCTTGGGGCGCTGGCCCTCTTCCGGTGCCCCAGGTGCTGCACCAGACCCTCGCCAGTTTCTGTCTGACTCGAAGCACATGCAGCTGTGCTCCGTTCTGCTACTAGGTCACAGGTAATTCTCACCGAAGTGGTGATTAAAGTTGGAAAGATTCACTTCCCAGCCCTCACTGGATTCTCTTGGGCCTGACCCGTTTCAGTGCAGAGCCCTGGCTCTGGGAGAAGCCAGGTGGGAGAATGGGAGCCCAGGAACTCTGGTGGGCTCTGAGGAGGAGGAGCACAGCTCGGAGCCACTGGAGAAGCTATGCAGAGACCCTGGCCACAAGGCTCCCACTGAGCAGGGAGGGTCAGGGAAGGCTTCTGGCTGGAAGTGAAGGGACAAAGGGACTGAGCACAGAAGGCAGAACCGGCTACAGGGCAGAGGCTGTGCTGCACCCACCTGGGGGTGCTGCGGGGTCCGTGGGCAGGTACTGGGCAGGGGTGCTGCTGGTCTGCCTGCATGCACAGCTCTCAACAAGTTCCCAGTGTACCCCTGGGAGCCAGGGACCCGTTCTAGGCTCTCTGGCAGCAAACCTCGAACCAGCGGCCCCAGTTTCCCCAGGGGAAGCCACCAGTGCCTGAGCAAGCCCACTGGCCACAGCAGGGGGACCTTCCAGGAGGTCTCTTGGAGAAAGGATGATTGGGCAGAGATTGTGACAGGCCTGGGGCTCACTGGTACCATGCAGCTCCCAGGGGCAAGGAGAAGGGCAGTGCTGGGCATATGCCTGTAATCCCAGCGGCACTTGGGAGGCTGAGGCAGGAGGATTACCATGAGTTTGAGGCCAGCCTAGACTACATAGTGAAATTTTGTCTCAAAAAAAAAAAAAGAAAAAAAGGGTGCAGCCATAGACACTCCCAGATCGATCTTGGAATAAATGCTGAGGCTTTCTGCACCAGATGCCTGCCACACCCCTGGCCCAGGCCGACTGCTCTGGGACCTAGAGATCCTTGACCTTTCAGCCCGTTTCTCACCTGAACAAGGCCCAGGACAGCACCTACGTCACAGGGCAATGGTGAGGACTCAAGGAGATAAGCCTGGGTGTTACCTGGCAGACCTGGCCTGCAGGAGGAGCCTCGTTAATGCTGGTCAGTACTGTGATTAACCCCAGAAAGAAGACTCAGAGACCCAACAGGAAGGGACTGTCAGTGACATGCAGCACAGCCAATGGTGGATGCTTATTCTGCAACTGCTAAAAGGTTTTCTTGGAAATTGTTTAGGAGCAGTAAAATTATCCTAAGCAAAAAAAAGTAGATGTTAAAATGAGTGTTAAAATATTTATACTGTATGGAACCAACTTTATCATGACATGTATTTTTTTTTTTGGTGCTGGGGATTGAACTCAGGGTCTTGTGCTTGCTAGGCAAGCACTCTAACCACTGAGCCAAATCCCCAGCCCCCATGACATGCATTTTTTTTTAGATAGGGTCTCACTATGTAGTTCAGGTTGGCCTTAAACTCACTGCAATCCTCCTGCCTCAGCCTCCCAAGGAGCTGGGATTACACCATGGTTGGCCAACATGCATATTTTAATTTTTAACAGTACTGGTGATTGACCCTAGAGGCTTGCTCCTGCTAACCAAGTGCTCTACTACTGAGCTACATCCCCAGCCCTTTTTTAATTTTTTATTTTGAGACAAGGTTTCGTACATTGCCCCAACTGACCTTGAGCTTGCAATCTTCCTGCCTCAACCTTCCAAAGAGCTGGGATTACAGGTGTGTGCAAAAACATCCAACTCGGGGGGGCTGAGGATGTAGCTCAGTGATTAGAGTGCTTGCCTTGTAAGCACAAGGGCCTGAGTTCGATCCCCGGCACCACCAAAAAAAAAAAACCAAACAAAAAAAAAACATCCAACTCAACATGCATATTTTTAAAAGGCTGCTGGGAGCTGGTATATGCTTGTAATCCCAGCTGCTCAGGAAGCTGATTGAAGAGGATCACGAATTTGAGGCCAACCTAGTGGAAACCTACCTCAAAATAAACTTTAGCTGGGATATACCTGTAATCCCAACACTCATGAGGTTGAGGCAGGAGGATCGCTACAAGTTCAATGTTAGCTTGGGCTACATAGCAAGACCTTGTCTAAAAAAAGAAAAAAAAATTTAAAAAGAGGGCTGGGGTATAGCTCAATAGTACAGCACTTGCGTAGCATGCATGAGGTCCTGGGTTGAATCCTTGGTACCTGAAGGAAAAAAACCTACGGGGAAATTGAAGAAAAGGCTAAAAGTGGTTCTAGCTATGCAGCAGGATTCAGTCGGCTTGGGCTCTCTGCTGGTTCCTTGGTTTTCTGTAGGAGACTGCAGATGGCTTCATAGCTGGAGAAACCACCACACCAGTTCTGGAGGAGAACACTGGCCCAGAGAGGGCCTGCCTCCCCAGCTGCAGCTGGCCCTTCTCCCAGGATGCCCTCCGAGAATGCTGGTTTCTGGTTCAAAGCCGGTGCTACCGGGCTGTTGGGGTTGTGGGAAGCAGGGGCTCGAAAGAGGACCCAGGAGGTGGCCCAGGTGCACACGTGGAGGGCCGGCTGGGCTGTGGGAAGCGGGGGTTTAGGGCTAGGCTCCTGGTGCATAAGGGAGGAAATGGATGCTGCCTGAGGGAGGGCCAAGGCCAGCCCACTGTTCTCGTGTGGTACAGGTGGCCTGGGGGTCTCGCTTCCTAGGCCAAGGGCCTGGCTAGGAGGTTAGGCTAAGTGGAAGGGAAACCTGCTGATGCTCCCCAGCTTCAAGTCCCCATCGCCTTGGGGTCAGGGGAGGCATCTGGGCTGAGGCTCTGTGTATGGAAAGTGCTGACCCGAGATCTCTAGTGAAGTTGTGGGGACATAGGTGACCTCCCAGAGAGGATGCAGGAGGCGAGGGAACAGTACCAAGAGGACAGGAGGGGGAAGAAGCTGTCACTGGTGGCCTCAGCCCAGCACAGATACAGCAGCCTGGGAGCAGAGAGGTCCCAGCAGCACTGGGTGCCCCTCAGAACAGGCCTCTTCCCAGATCTCGGGTCTGAACTAGGGTCCCAGACTCTCCAGCCGGGGGGCCAAGTGCCTGTGGGCCTAAAGGTAGTGGCCAGACCCCCAGGGACAAAGTGGGCAGAGGAGCCTGTCATCTGCTGAGATGGCGCCACCTGGTGGGCACAAGAAGCCAGGCCTGTGGGCATCACACTGGGTCCCTGCTTGACCCTACCTCCTGGAGGCACCAGTCCAGGCTTCTGATGCCTGTGGCACAGGCCGAAGCTGCCTCTGCCAGGGGAGAGGGTGGCAGGTTCAAATCTGGCCCCATGGTGTGGGCAGCATTGCAGGCTCTGGGGTTAGACGTGAGAGCCCTCAGGGGAGAGAGTAGTTTTGTGGTTGTTTGTGGTGTCTTTAGGCACCACACAAAGGAAATAGCAGAACTGAGCACAGCAGTGCAGGCCAAGAGTCCCAGCTGCTCAAGAGGCTGGGGCAGGTGGAGCCCTTGAGCCTAGGATAGCGGCGGCAAACCTATAGCACGCGTGCCACAGCGGGTGTTTGTGTCACTGAAAGCTCTAAAAGGTTTGCCATCACTGGCATAGGAGTCTGAGACCAGCCTGGGCAACACAGTAGGAAACTTTTCTTTTTGAGGGGATTGGGGGGTGCTGGGGATCAAACTCAGGGCCTTGTGCTTGCTAGGCAAGCGCTCTAATCACTTGAGTTAAATCCCCAGCCCAAGAAACTGTCTTCAAATAAAATAAATTTAAAAATAAAAATAAAAAAGCTAGACATGCTGGTACATCCCTGTAATCCTAGCACTCTGTGGAGTGGAGGCAAGATTATAAATTCAAGCCCAGCCTGAACAACTTACACCCTGTCTCAATATACAAAAGTAAAATTAAGAGGAGGGCTGGGGATGTAGCTCAATGTGGACCCTGGCTTCCACCCCTAGTACAACCACCACCAAAAAAAAAGAAAGAAAGAAAGAAAAGAAGAGAGGAAAGGAGAGCTGGGGGGTGGTACCCGACTGTAATCTTGGCACTCAGGAGGCTGCAGCAGGAGGAGCTTGAGTTCGAGGCCAGCCTGGGCTGCATAGTGACTTTGCAGAAAGCCGGGGAAGCTCTTCTAAGCACAGCTGCCCTCCCCACCCACACAGGCATCCTCCAGCTCTGCTGCAGCAGCCTGCTCAGAGGTGATGGTCCCCGGGTGGGGGGCCAATGTATGGGAGCCTCAGTCGCACCCTGGCGACTGCCCCTCGGGGGCCACAGCCACAAACGCAGCCCCTGTGACTGCTCAGGTCCGCAGCCAGCTGAGGTCCCCACACCCTTCCCACAGCAGAGCACAGGTCCTGCGTGCTCCACACTGCTGCGCTGCGGCTGAGGGACAGCCAGTCTCCCCCAGTGTTTTCCAGGGCTGGGGTGCAACCCCGTGCTGGAGCATCTACCCCAGCGCTGTGATAAGAACTTCCCCTTATCACAAAGCAAAGGTGTAGGCAGTGTAGAAAACTCACTCTATAAAACAGTGACTTGGAAAGTGGAGGTCCCTGACACAGTCCCACCCCCTGAAAGGCATCAAGTGAAGTGGGTTTCCGCCCCACTTCATCACACACACTGTTTTCTTTAACAGCTGGGTACATACTTCATCGGCTTTTCTTTTTTTTTTTTTGAGACAGGGTCTTGTTATCTACCCAGGCTGGCCTCACACTCTGAGTGATCCTCCTGCTTCAGTCTCTAGAGTGGTAGGATTACAGGTGTGCACCACTACATCTGGTGGTCGTCAGCTTTTCTGTCCATTTATCAGTAAGTGTGTGTGGTGGGGCACACACTATGGTGCTATCTATGTGATTTATTTCCACTCTTTCTGGCTCAGTCCACTAGAAGCCGTCTCACCACCCAGCGGCAGTTCAGGTTGGCTCCATGACCAAGACCAGGTTGGGGAGAAAGCCGAGTCCCCAGGGACTCAGAGCCTGGACACCTGGCTCAGGAGGAGCCAGCTCCACACTGGAAACCCACTGGAAGGCCAGCGCCACCCAGGGAGCCGCCTGAGCCACCATCGCCCTGGGAGGTTTCTGTTAAGTTGGTTGTATGGGCTGCATTACACCCAGTGTCCTGCTTGGGGACCAGCCCTCGTGCCAGGAGACCAGGAGAACTGGAGCAGCACCGCACACACACCACCAGCACTCTGGGGCTCTTGGGAGGTGGCTCATGTCTGGACATGCCACAGCTAGAATATCTTATGGCCAATAATTCCAATAAGGCATAAAGAGAGTAACAGGAAAGGACTACATGAAGAGTCTGGTCAGAATACTGGGTTATAAGGCCTGGGATGGTGGTGAACACTTGTAATCCCAGCACTCAGGAGGCTGAGGCAGGAGGATCACCTGGGCTATGCAGTGAGTTCCAGCCCAGCCTAGACTACACAGCAAGACCCTGTCTAAAAAAACAAAAAAAAAAACAAAAACAAAAAACTACCAGCTCCAGTGTCAAGATCAGCCTTCCAGAGAGGGAGAGCAGCCTGGCTGGTGACAGAAGTTGGGTTGCATGAGCAAGGGCCATGACAGGGCGTTAACCAGAAGTGCTATGAACTGACGCTGTCCATAGGTAAAGGAAACATGAGCTGGGCCTGGCACAGTGCCCGCAACAGTAAATGCTCCTGTTGTCGCCTTTAGACCCAGCGGGCTGCTTGTAGTCACCCCAAAGAAGACAGAACTGCCTTCGACACGTGTAAGACCCCCAGGGCTTTGGGACATCCCTTTCTGGGTGTCACAGTGTGGCACACAGGCCAGCTCATGGTCCCCAAACCAGGTGCGAGGTGGGCAGGGCCAGGTGAAGCGTAAGGAAATGCTGTTTCTGGACCCCCCTCCAGGCTAGAAAGGGATCCTGTCCTCGGCCTCACTGGGTCCTCAGCTCCCCGCTGGGAAGGAGGGACCCGAGAGAGACACAGTCTGCGTCCCTCTCCCCTGCCCCGAGCCTGCGCTTCCCTTCCGGCTTCCTGGTGCCACTCACCCTGGTCAATGGCGTGCTGCGGCAGCTGGCTAAGCTGGCTGCTGACCACCCCGGCGTAGGTGCGCAGGAACTCCTCCTCACTGGCTGTCAGCTGTGAGCGAGAGGGTGACGCTGTGAGGGCGGTGCCCGGCCCGCCTGATCCTGGCCCGGGGCACCTCCTCTGCTCCTCTGTTCCTGGGGCTCGCCCTGGAGCCCACAGGCCCTGAACTCAGACTGAATTTGAGAGGCGTCAAGCCCGGCACAGGGCCAGGGGGAACACACAGACCCTGCCCAAAGCTGATGGCTGGGGCAAATTCCAGACACCTCCTTGCTTTCTGAGAGATGCCCTTGCGCCTGCATGCTGCTGCCCTCCTCAATGCCCATCCTGCCCAGCTGCCCCCTCAGAGAGAAGCTGGGGTCCCGGGGGAAAGAGGGAGATCAGAGTCTCAGACCTGTGCCCTCCTGGCCCCGGCACAGCACAGGGTGGGAAGACCATGCCTGTGGGTCCCCAGAACCAGACACAGCAGGCCCCAAGTGGCCAGAGCCAAACCACAGATCACACAGCACCCTCCCCAGGCCATAGCGTCACCCACAGCACTCACATTCGACCCCATCTTCCTCAGCATGAGCAGCACACGGACCTTCTGCTGGATGTACATCTCCTCCGGACTTTTCCCGGGAGCACCCTCGCGGTTCATCCCCCTGGCCCAGCTCTGGGGACTCCTGCAGGGGACAGAGAGACACGCTAAGGTCCAGACACTTGCGGGCGACCCTCACCTCTCTGAGCAGCCCCTTTGCAACCCGGTCTCACTGCTAAGAGCAGACAGGAGGGATGAGCTGCCAGGTTCTCCCTCGCCTGCTGGCACCTGATCAGTACACAGCAGGTGCCGTGGCCATGTGTGAAGCACTGGGGACAGCATGAGGCTGCCCAACCACAGGCCACCGTCCTGCAGGAGACAGGCGCACAAGGGCCCTGGGGTCCTGGCATCCAAAGTGAACAGCCTGCACAAGGAGCCAGTGACTGGATCAGAGGAGGCTGCCTGGGCCTTGAGGGACCGGCGCCAGCACCCAGTGCAGAGTGGTGCCCTGCAGCAGCCCCTGCCGGGGTCAGGAGACCAGCATCGGGCTGGGCCCAGGAATTCCCTGACAGAAGGGCTAGCTTGGGACCAAGGCCCCAGGCATCCGCACACCCCACCTGTCGGAGGGCAGCGGCTGCGTCCACGTGCCACGGGGACCTGACCCGCAGTAGGGCCCCAGGAGAGGCTCCAGGGGCCAGAAGAAAGGGAGTGGGTGTGGGGGGGCTTGGGTTACACACTTGCAACTCCTGGATGAGTCAGAAATAACGCGGCAGCTGGTGGGGTGGAGCCTCACCAGCCCTGGTGCCAAGGAGCCGTGCTCGGGGAACCGGGGAACCAGGCTGGCGGGCCAAGGACTCCTCACACCATCCTCCCCCACGGGCGGTAAGCCAGAGCAGCGGGCTCTCCCGGGTGAGCTGGCTGGTGCTCCACGCCAAGGGCAAGGCGCAGGAACAGCAGAACCTGGCCTGGCCTCCCACGGGAGCGCGTCGGCTGCTCACCACCCCAAAGCTGAGGCCCTCGCCCTAAAGCCCGCATGACAGGATCCAATCTGTGCTAGCTGGGCAGACATCACAGCTGCATATGGATTTGGCAAAGGCTCCTTCCAGACCTTCCTACCTCTAAACCCAGCCTGCAGCTCCTTCCTCTGCCAGCTGCTCCCTGCCAAATCCTACTGGGCCTGGAAAGGGGCGGAGAGCCAGGGGAGGATGGAGCTGCCTGGCTGGAGAGCAGTCTCTGGAGAGCAGCCCCCTGCCCCTTGGTCCTAGGGCATCACCCTCTCCTGCATCCCTCTAGCACCCACAGGGCACTGTGGGTTGGGGCTGAACTCCCTGCAGCCTCCGGGCCCCAGGCACTCAAGGCCTAGCTCTGTCTCCTTCCCAACAGCCACTTCTAGGTGGGCTATGACACAGCTCTGGCCACGTTAGTGCTCCCCACTTTTTGCCTCATCTTTCCTCACACCCCCACGTCAGCCAGAACCATCCTGAGAGGACCTGAGAGGACTGGACCAGGGAATGTCATACCCCGCCTCACCGACAGACCACACATTTCCCAGGCCTGGCGGGGACCCCATGAGGCCAGGCTGCCTCAGCCCACTGCTCCCCAGTAGCCCTCACGCTGGGTGTCCCATAGCTGGGGACCAGCTTCTCGTCAACGCCATCTCAGCTTCCCTACACCTTCCTGGGGAGGTGTCAGACAGCAAAGCAGAAGCGGCTTTGCGCTCCCACCTGAAAGCGCCTGTTTCTCTGTGCAGCTCCGCCCTGGGCCATCAGGGCTGTGTCTGCCTACCTGCCCCTGTGTCCTGGAACCTTACATTGGGAGGCACCTTTCTGGCTGGCTGAATGGAACACAGGGACAGCAATGGTATCTGAGCGCCCCTCCTACACGCACGTGGCACCCTGGGGCAGATGTCATGGCATGAAGGGAGCCAAGTACCATTCTAGGCGCAGTGGTGCACACCTGTAATCCCAGCATTTGGGAGGCTGAGGCAGGAAAATCACCTCGACTTCCAGACCAGCCTAGGCTACACAGTGAGTTCAAGGCCAGCCTGAACCTACATAGCAAGACCCTGTCTCAAAAAAAAAAAAAACAACCCCAACACACACACACGCACACACGTATGTACACAAAAACCTGGCAGTCAGGGCTCCCAAGGCCAGGTCCAGCCTTCACTCTCTCGGTGAGACAGGATGGGATACAGGGGCCTGGCCACTAGGTGTCAGCACACACAACAGCACCAGAGACAGGGCTCCACCCAGACCCAGGTGCCCGGGGTCCGCTGACCTCCTTCCTGTTCTTGCAGGCCAGTCCGCTAACAAGATGGGAAGCCAGTTGCCCTGCTGGGGCTATGCCCCCCTTTTTTTCTTTTCTCTGTCTGTTTCTCTATTTGTGGTTATGGATTCAATGCACTGAGCTACATCCCCAACCCCAACACCTTCTGCACTCCCATTTTTTGCAATAGTTGCTATGTTGCCCTAACTGAGCTCAAACTTGGGCACCTCTTGCCTTGGCCTCCAGAGTGCTGGGATTACAGACACATAGCAGCACATCCAGCTCAGGGCTGTCTTCATTCCAAACCTGCTCTCATGAGCCACCCTTCACCCCAGGTCCCAGGGAAGTCCCATCCCCAGGCAAGCGCTGCCTCCTCCTGGGACCCGGGTCCTGGCGAACGGTTGGTGCTGACACCAGAGGTCTTGCTAAGGCATGGAACCGGCGCGGCTGGGTCCAGGTTGGGGAACCCGCTCTGCCTCACACTCCTGCGTGCCACCTTTGCTGTGACAGACTCACTGTTCCTGAGGTGTCGCCGGGCCTGGACAGCCGTATGGAGCTGGCCATTTCCCCTCCCCACACCTCCCGGGCAGAGGCTGTTTCTCAACCTGGCTCTTCTTGCCTTGGGAAGATTCCTGAGCTGTCATTTCTAAAAATTCTGCTCAGCTAGTATTTCCCAAGCTCTGTGAGGAGCTGACTCTGCCCGCCCCTGGAAGGAGTGCCCAGCGCCAGATCTGGGACAGAAGGCGGCCTGGAGTGCACATCCCCCTGCATGCAGCAGCCCAAGTGCTGTGGAAGCGGCAGACCCAGCTCACAGGAGTCCACCCTGATCTGTGGGCAGCGTGGCACTGTGAAGGGAATTAATAACTGAAGAGAATAAATTCTAATCAGCCCAAACAGCACTGCAGCTGCTGGAGCCCGGTGACGACCGTGTCCAGGGTGTTGGGGTTTGTTATCAGCCAAGCCAACATGCCACTACATTTTCATCACTTGATAAGTAGGGAATTAAATGCACTTGAAAATTCCTCTTTTCCCCTGTAAGGATCAGGAACTGGTCTCCATTAAAATGTGCTTAGATTACATGAGCTCAGACTACAGCTCATTTAGACACAGCAATCATTCATCCAGCCCTCGGACCTAAGAACCAAAATTAACAACATGTCTCAATCATGGTTTCAGCTATCACCATGAACATCCTGCCACCTAAAACGGGGTAATACCACCTTGCAGATCTTCAGAAAATTTCTCTGTGGTAGCTGTCCGGGTCAGAGATGAGAAAAAAAAAAGGAAAGAAAAATGAAGCCAGGTACAGTGGTGCATGAGTGTAACCCAAGCACTCTGTTAGGCTGAGGTGGGAGACTGCAAGTTTGAGCACAGCCTGGACAACTTAGGAACTCAGTGAAGCCTTGTCTCAAAGAAAAAAAATTAAAAATTAAGAAGGAGCCGGGGCTGTAGCTCAATGTGAAAGCCCTGGCTTCTATCCCCAGCACCACAAAAAAGAGAAAAAGAGGAAAATGGAAAGCAACAGGCAGCTGTCAAGTCTGCAAATGAGTGGGGAGGTCTGTGGGCACATATTACGGGGTAGCAAACCACAGTTAGGTGAAAAGTGCGTGCTATTACAGGTAACTTGTGATGGGGCAAACACAAACACGTGTGCACACACACACACACAAACGCTGGTGGGGGCCGAAGGAAGCAGGGCTGCCCAGGAAGGACAGTAAAGAAGTGGCTCGAGCCCTGGGAAGGGTCCACACACACAGTGCACTCAGGCTCACGCCCGAGAAGCCACCTGAATCCTCCAGGGACATCCAAGGCCACGACGCCGCCTGCCTGCCCAGCCCACGTGCAGCCCTCTATCCACCACCAAGCTCCAGCTTCAGAGCCGCTGATCTCACAGGAGAAGGATGCGCACCGCCGGGGAAGGCAGTCAATTCTGATACAGGGCTGGGAGGCTGGCCTTCCCACGACAGGTTCGAGTAGCCCTGAATACGAGTGCAGCCAGCCCCACACATTTTTATTTATAAACCTAGAGTCACTGCTGTTTGAATGCCCACAGACCCATCAATCAGGGGACCCACTTACACCCGGGGTCTCTGGCTGCTGAAGAGACGGCAAACCAGCTGGGCGGCCCAGACGGGGCGGGTCCATGGGTGACAGGAGCCTCTGACCTCGAGGTCCAGGCATTTGCCTTTCATTCTGCCCATTTAAAAACACATCAGGAAGGCCAAGTATGGCAGTGCACACCTGTAAGCACGGCACCTGGGAAGGTGAGGTGGGAGGATGGCCACAAGTTCAAGGCCAGCCTGGGCTAGTGAGTCCCTGTCTCAAAAAACTCAATAAATAAATAAAAGGACACCCTGATAGATTTTAAGTGTTTACACATAAAAATGAATACACATTTTCACAAAGTCTTTTTGTTTTTGGGTTTTTTTTTTTTTTTGGTGCCGGGGATCGAACTCAGGGCCTTGTGCTTACACTGAGCATATCCCCCCAGCCCTCGCAAAGTTTATGTTGTACAAAAACACAATGTCATATAACTATGATTTAGGGTTTTTATAAAATATTAATTCAGAGCCTGAGCAAGTCTTAGCCTGAAAGGAAGCAGTAGCACCACGGCGTTCACCGAAAGAGCACACGGCCAGGGCGCGGCCAGGGCGCAGCGCTGCTTCTCAGGCACAGGGCTCCGGGCTCCAGCCTCAGCAGGAAGAAGGGAGGGAGGGACCCTCGGCCCCAAGTGGTGGTGCATGCTATAATCCAGCACCGCGGGGGGCTGAGGCAGGAGATCACTTAGCAGGACCCTGGCTCAAAATAAAAATGGCTGGTAATACAGCTCAGGCTGAAGGCCATGGGTTCAATCCCCAGAACTAAATAAAGAAGAAAAAGTAAAAGAAAAGAGAAAGAACCCTCACACTTCAGGAAGTGGGCATCACAGAGAAACAGAGGCAGGAGTGAGATGAGGCCCATCAGTACTGCCTGTGGCCGCGCCGCAGCGCCCTTGGCACGGAGCCTTACCTGCTCTGGAAGTTAACTTCGGGCACACGGGTGCCCCACTGTGAGGCTCGGGCTGCGGCCGGGAGGAGGAGGCTGCCGTCCTGCGGGACACAGAACACTGTCACAGAGGAGCCACCTGGCACGTGCCCTGCTGAGGGACAGGACGGCTGCAGGGAGCTGACGGCCAGGGCGACCACAGTCCAGACAGACCTTGTGTTGGGCAGGTCCGGGAACCTGCTGTGACGGCACTGGGAGGCTGTCACCAGCCGGAGAGCACCGGGCCCCTCCCCCAGGTTAGTCACCAGGGCGGCAGTGAATCACAATGACAGCAGATGTCTCACCCCTCAAATGCCACACACAGCATCTCCTGCAGACCTCAGCTCCCCACCTGGACACACGCAACACCTCTCGCATGATCGAAGCACACTCACTCACCCAGCTCCCCGCCTTGTCACCGCGGTCCCACACCTGCTGGCTAACTCTGGCTAACCAGCAGGGGTGTGGCCCGCCAAGGGAGGGCTGCTCCTGGGCACACAGACCCAGTGAGCCCCTGTACACCCAGAGTGCAGGCCCAGTCCAGGATGGGGGCAGGATAGGCCCAGGGTGGTGAGGGGAGCCCCTCCCCTGTCCTCGGGCTCCTGCCCAGAGGGCTGAGGAAGCCAAAGTCAGGCGCTCTAAATCTTTATAGCAATTAATTGCTCTTTATTCCTCCAGTATCAAAGCACTGAAATACCAAGGAACCCTGGGGAACTCTGCAGCCAAGTTCCCACTGCTTCAGGAGATGAAAGGAGCCCACCCCCACCCTGAAGGCTTCAAGTTCTCCAGCTGCCGTGACAGCCACGGTCCCCCTTGTCCCTCTGCGTCCCTGACTTGGGGAAGGAGTCAGGACAGACAGCCTGGGTTGGCTGGCCAGCGGCTCCACAAATCATTTATAACCTGGTAACCATTCCAGGGTTACAGAGAAGGCAACTGAGGCTTAAGGTGCCCAGGGCGGTGACAGGTGTTGGTGCTGCGGGCACTGGGCTCAGCCTCTGGTCCTGCGCTGCTGGCCAGTGCACGGCCGCGGCCGGTCACTGTCCTGTGAAGCCACCATCTGGACCACGGCCTCGTGGGCTGGCTTTGTGGGCCTGAGGTCAGAACAGGAGTAAAGGGCCCACACTCGGCTACCTTCTCTGTCACTGCCTTAGATGTTCCTGAAGGAGGAGCCCCACCCAGGAACCCACACAGCAGGCGGCTGCTCATAAGTGAGAAAAGGAGTCAGGGCACCTCCCAAGCTGCCGAGGGCCCCACGCACTGAGGGACTATCTGGACTCGAGAGGTCACCAAACTGTCCTCAGAACACATGGCCCTGTGCCAGGCGTGGGGACAGGGATACGGGAGGTTGGCTATGACATGGAGCTGGCCTGCCAGAGACGGCCCAACGCTGCCCACAATACACTGCGAGGGTGAGAAACCAAGTGAGTTAGGCTAAAACCCAAACCCTTCTGGTTGCCCTCCGCACATCAAACACAAGCTCCAAGCCACGAGAAACAACCCTGAAAACACAGGGTAAGGCCTGGCTGCCCGAGACCCCGGGAGAACTCACAGGAGCCGGGTCTTGAAGGATGACAGGAATTCGCTGGAGAGGAAGGAAGGTGCAGAGCACAGCAGGTCTGCACAAGGCACCTCAGACATCGTGATGGAGGATGCTGGGAAGTGCATGGCACCCTGGGGACGCACTGCTGGGTACCTGGCCAGTCAGACACTGCTGTGGGTGCCTGGGCTCACAGTGAGGGCCAAAGGACAGGCGGGACAGCTGGGCCCAAGACACCATAAGCAGATTCGTCCTTTGGGGACCGCAGGCTACAGCGAGCGGCTCAGGGGCTCTGCGCCTAAATGAGACGGGGTGGCCGAGGGGATGGAGGAGCGCCAGGCCTCCCAGGAGTACCAGGACGGCAGGGGCACTGCTGGGAGGAGCAGCCGCGGGGGCAGCCTGTCTGCGGAAAGGGTGGGGGATCATGTCACTGAGGAAAGAGGCAGCAGGGAGGAAAGGAAGGTGCTGAACAGGCTAGATAGAGAGGCGGGGCATGTGGTACAGTCCCTGCAACATGGCAACTGCTCACTGAGTGCTGGCTGCACACTAAGGATGAGAGAAGACACGGGAGACAGAACCAGATAGTAAGGCTCCAGTCTAAGAACCCCGACTTGCTCTCCTCCTCTCTTCCTCCAGCTCACCTGGCTCCTGGCTGGCTCGCAAGAGTGAAGGAGTGAAGAGCTGAGCCAGGGACTTCACTCTATGTCCATCAGCAGCCTGTCCCCATCCCGGGGGACACTTCAGAGCAGCGCTACTCAACCTTAGCATGACAGCATTTGTACTCTATTCTTCCTTGTAGCGGGGCTGTCTTGTGCATGGACCTACCCATTACATGTCAGCAGCAACTCCCTGCAGCTATGGGGACCAAAATCATCCTCTGACATTGCCACGGGTCCCGGGTTGGGAACACTGATTCAAAGAAACTGCTAGCCAGGCATGGTGGTGCACATCTGCAATCCCAGCACTCAGGAGGCTGAGGCAGGAGGATCACAGTGACTTCGAGGCCAGCCTGGGCTACATAGCGAGACCCTGTCCCAAAAAACTGGAAAAAAAAAATTACAAAAAACTAACTGCTGACCTGCATCCCAGCTCACTATTTGCTGTGTTCTTTTCAACCCTTGAAACGAATGAACCCTTCTCCACCATACTGGTCTTCACCACCAGCACGGCCGCCAGGCTTCATAATGAGGACACAGGAGTGCAGGGAGGTGACAAGCCTCTCCTGCAATCACCTGGCTGGCCCAGACCGGGGCAGGATCTAACCCTGGTCCTGCAGGCTCTTACCACTCTGCTCCATCGCTCTGCAGCGTGTAAGTAGAGACATAGTGCTGGGATCAGAGCCAGGAACAGAGCAGCAGGTGAGGCCCGGCAAGCAGCTCCTGCTCAGTCCCACACCGCAGGACGGCACCTCGGGTCCTCCAGATACATCAAAAACGGGGGCACCAGAGAGAATTTCTACCACCCCATTCTCGGTAATTAAACTGCAACAGCCTCTTGGCCTCTGGGCCTCAGGAGTAACCAGCTTAATTAACAAATTCCACCTCCACTCCTCCACCTGAGTGTCAAGTGGTGGGAGTAAGCACAGCAGGCTCCCTAATGGCTGCTGGGAGACACGTTTGTAGGGCGCAGCACCATCCTTAGGGGGTGAGGCTGGGATTAGGAAACTGTCCTGAGGTCACCAACCCAAATTCCAGCCCTACCCAAAACTCCTTCCTGCTGCACAAGGCCAGGCGGTGCTGTGGGAGCAATGGTAATTATCATGGGCACTGAGGCATTCCTCAGGTGCCAGGCCAGAGTTGTCCACATTCCCTACATTGTCCCTCTTTTTTTTGAGACAGGGTCTTGCCGTGTAGTTCAGGCTGGCCTTGAACTCACCGTGTAGTTCAGGCTGGGCTCAAACTTGTGGCAATTCTCCTGCCTCAGCTTCCCAAGTGCTAGAATAACAGGCATGAGCCACCATGCCTGGCCCTACATTGTCTCCTTACCTGCAATCTTTAGAGCCTACAGGGCAGGCTTGTGCCCATTTTACAGATGACATGGCTGAGGCTCTGGAAGGTTGCATGCCCTGCCTGAGGCCACAGAGCCCACAGATGCAGAGCCTGGATTTGAGTCCTTGCTTGGCCTCTGTTCTGTGAGCCCCACTAGCTCCAAATTTACACGCATTCTTCACCCTAACTGAAATGAAAATGAAGCCCACGCTAGCGGAAAGAAGGAAAGACAGAAAGCAACAAGCCACGGTCCAACCTAACGCCAACCAGAAATCAGAGAATAAGAGAAGGCAGCATTGCAACCACAGAGAGTAACACGTCTTTGAGGGGGTCCCAGGTAGCGGAGGAGAGGAGCCATAAATGACATTACAAGCAGCTGGAAAAAAATAAGATCTGAGATGAGAGTATTGTATCAATGTTTTATGCATTGAGTGAAATCCCTGGTTCTTTGTTTTTGTTTTTGTTTTAGTACCAGAGATCGAACCCAGGGCCTCTACACTGAGTTACATCTCCAGGCCTATTTTATTTTTTATTTTGCAAGAGAGTTGTGCTAACTCATTAAATTGCCTAGGCTGGGCTTGAACATGTGATCCTCCTGCCTCAGCCTCCCAGAGCACTGGGATTACAGGCATGTGCTGCCATGGCCAGCCAATATCCTGGCGATAGAGGCTGAGGCATGGTGGTACATGTCTGAGGCCAGCCTGGGCTACAGAGCAAGACCTTGTCTCAAACAAAGTGGGAAAAGATAAAAAGGCCCCAGGGAAATTGCAACTACACCGGGCAACAGGGAGAGGCAGGCTGTGTCTCTCCACAGTCCCTGGCTTTAGGGTCCCTCCAGACTGCCCCACCTTACTGCAGCCAGGCCTTGTCCAGGGGACATAGCCCTTCTCTTTGGCACAGACATGACCTGGAACCCTCCATGCTTGCCCATGTCCCCGTCCCAACTCAGGGCTGCCTGCCTGCCCCTTCTGGGCAGATGCTGGCCAGGTGCATGGCACTTGAGACGGCGCTGTGGTAGAGGTTCTGGTAGCAACTGAAAGCAACACCACTGGGCCTGATTCAACACAGCCCCACAGGACCGCAGCAGGACCGTCAGAGGAAGGGCACCCACACAGCCGCTGCAGCCAGATCAGAAGGGGCCTGGGGACCGGCAGAAGCCTCACGGCTGTGGCCCAGAGCCAGCCCAGGCCACCAGCAGGCACAGCACGCAAACCCAAGGGCGCCAGGACAGGCTGGAACCCGCCTGCAGGCTGCTGGGAAGCGAGAAGGCACCTCCTTCCCGCCCGCTGCCGGGGCAGGTGGCCAGATCCCAGCCACCGCCCCAGCCTGGTGCAGTCAGGCCTCTGACAGGCACCTTCACCCCCAGGAGACAGCTGGTGATGTCCCAAGTGTGGCTGTTTTGTGTGTGTTTGGTGGTGCTGGGGATGGAGGCCAGGGTCTCACAACACGCTAGGTACATGAGCCGCCCCGGCCCCTGGAGACCTTTGTGACCCTCAGAACTGGGAGGAGGCTCCAGTTGGCCCTCTGCATCGCGGTGCCCCACACCCAAGGAGTCATCGACTGCAGACAGAAGACACTCGGGGCGCTGGGTGCAGGGGTGTGCACATGTGATTCCCGCACTCCGGAAGGGAGGCAGGAGGATTTCAAGTTTGAGCCCAGCCTGGGCAACTTAGTGAAGCCCTGTCTCGAAAATAAAAAATGTAAAAAGGGATGGGTATGTAGCTCAGTGCAAAGACTCTGGGTTCACTCCTCAGTACCAAAAAAATAAAAAGACACAGGAAAAAAATTGTGTCCAGACCTTTTTCCTTGTCATTATTCCCTGAACAACAGAATATAACAACTATTTGGATGCATTTATAATATATATGCATCATAGGTATTATATGTAATCTAGAGATGATTTAGAGTACATTTATGAATGTCAATAGGTCTTATGCAAGTACTGTGCCTTTTTTTTATTTGTTTATACTAGGGATTGAACCCAGAGGCACTCTACCACTGAGCTATATCGCATCCTTTTTTATTTTACCTTTTTTATTTTGAGACAATCTTAACTAAGTTGCCTGGGCTGGCCCCAAACTTGGGATCTCCCTGCCTCAGCCTCCCATGTAGCTGGGATTACAGATGTGCATACTGGCCCCGCCATGCCACTTTATACTAGAAGGAAATTGACCATCCATAGATGGTCCTAGATTTAACCACCTGAGTACCAGGCACGACCATACTGGCAGGGGCCAGGAATCAGTGCCCACGATGAAGAATTATCCCACCCCCATGCCCACGATGCATGGTGGCCTTTGGCTCTCCAATTCCCTGAGCTTGAAACATTCTCTCCGCCCTGACTCCTGAGACCCAGGCCTGCTGCCTGCTCTCTGATCTTCCCCCCAGCCCGTATCCACAGTTGCCCACACCTCTGCTCCTCTTCCCGCTTCAACGTCACACCTGCACAGAGCCACCTCCACCATCGGACTGGATGCTGGCTGGGGGCAGAGGGTGGTTTCAACACCTTCCTAGCCGCACACAGCCTCATTCTCAGAGTTACACTGAAGCAGCCATATCTGTCGTCTCACAGAACTCCCTCTCCATGTGTGTGTGTGTGTGTGTGTGCTCTGTCTCTGAACACACTTTTGGGACCCTAGAAAGCTCGAGGGTCCCAGGCTCTGTGCTCAAGGACCCAGAGGAAGGAAAGGCTCTGCCAGTCACCCCCGGGGCTGTCAGGTTTGACTGGGGTGTCCTCGCTTGCTGCTGCCAAAGGACAGAACAGATTCATTTAAAGGTCTTAATTGGCTTTATCTTCCATTTCAGACCTGGGCAACACCATGCTCCAAAAAACCAAAAGGCACCCCACGGGTAGGAGCCTGGTTTTGGAGAAGCAGGCTGAAGAAAGCAGAGCCCTGAGGACGGGAGGCGGGCTGCTTATTTCTGAGCTACCTTCTTGCGTGGCAGAGACAGGGAGGTGGGACAACAGAACAATAACTGGTTGGACATCAGCTCGCTCTAGGTCACGCTTTTCTGGATATTGACTAAAATTGGCCTGTTTGGGAAATTTCAATGTTACCTTTCCTTTCCTGACTTGTTGGAGGTCAGACAAACTACTTAGCTTGGTGAGTGACTTGGAACTTTAGCCTGAGTGACTCTATTTTCATTTTTAGCCAGGCCTGTTAGGGCCCAGAGCAGGAGTCTAGGCCTCCTGTAATTTTTTTTTCTCCTCCTGTAATTTTTGTATTTAAATATTTTGCAGTAGTGGAAATCAAACCCACGACCACGTGAATGCTAGGCAAGTGCTTTACTACTGAGTTACAGCCCCAATCTACTTCTTCATTTTTCAGGTGAGGTCTTATTATGTTGCCCAAGCTGTTCTTAAACTCCTGGGCTCAAATGATCCTCCTGCCTCAGCCTCCCAGTAGCTGGGACCACAGGTAGGCACCAGTATACACGACTCCTCCTATAAATTTTAATATCAGAAAAACCCTAAAATATCAAGGAACTGGAGAAGCCTGTATACATACACACGATGTTCACATAACTAGACTCGTATAAGACATGTTTTACATCGGCTTTAAAACATTCGTCCTTGTGAGTCTGGCCCAGCTGCGTCTTCCAGGAGAGAGACCCAGCTCTGCCCGGGAAGGCAGAGGTACCGTGGGCCCAAGAACAAGGGAAACAGACAGGTAGGCCCTCATCCTCTGCACCCGGGGCCGCACCCTCAGGACCCACAGCTCTGGCCGGGGCCTATGGGGCTTTATCTCCGCCCAGCCGGGGAAAGGAGGACAGAAGGAGAGAAAGGCATCAGTCGGCTGAATTTAGAGAGACCTCTTCTTCTTCCTGGAGAACAGCTGGAGCCCGAGTCCTGACCAAGTCAGGATCCAGGCCGGCAGTCAGGAACCAGCGCCTACAGGGTCTGCCTGTGGATCTTCCTCTGATTCAGTTGCCTCAGGCCCAGCAGCCCCAGGCAGGTTCTGGGGGTGGGAATGGCAGAGCCTGGCGCCCCAGTCTGCCTGCGACGGCTGGAATCCTCAGTTCTGGAGCGAGAGCGGGCACCCCCACCCCACCCCCTGCCCAGCCCGGCCTTCACCAGGCCTCTGCTGTGGCAGGAAACTTCCTGAACAAGGGCATCAGAGACTATGCAGAGCTGGCCAAGGTGGCACAGGCCTGCGATCCCAGTGCTTTGGGAGGCTGAGGCAGAAGGGCTCCAAGTTGGAGGCCAGCCTAGACAACTCATCACCTAAATCAGACCCCATCTCAAAATTAAAAAACAAAATAAAATAAAGGGCTGGGGGTATAGCTCAGTACAAAGGCCCTAAGTTCAATGCCAAGAAGGAAAGGAGAGAGTGAGGGAGGCAGGGAGACCATCCATGTGAACTGGGGGCAGAAGGACCCCTTCTTCTCTCCTATGACTCAGACCATCCCAGAGACACCCCAGTAAGCTGCTAAAACCCCCCAAAGGAAACCCAACTGCATTTCTGCTCAACTTTAGGCTAGAAGGACCAGTTTCAGGCCCAATAATCCAGGGGGATTATCCCAGCCACAGGTTCTGGAAAGTGCGGGTCACCTCCAGAGAAGAGGCCAGAATGGAAATTGCAACCCCTCTGCTCACAATCATGTCAATCATTGAAGGGTCATAATTTAAAAGTCTAATTAACCTGTAATCCTAGCACTCTGGGAGACTGAGGCAGGAAGGTGGCAAGTTTTGAGTCCAGCCTAGGCAAACTAGTAAGACCCTGGTCTCAAAAAAAGGCTTGTTAAGGCCTTGGGGATTTAGCTCAGTGGTAGTGCACTTGCCTAGCAAGCACAAGACCCTGAGTTCGATCCCCAGCAACCCCTGCAAAAAACAAAACAAAAAACTTGTTAAATTAGAAATTTTAAGTTCTTTATTATTTATTTATTTCAGACAGGGTCTTGCTATGTAGACCATGCTGGCCTCAGCCTCCCAAGCGCTAAGATTAAGTTGTACACCATGGAGCCCACTGGGAAATTTTAAATTTTTAAAGAAGGGAAAAGACAGACTCATGGTTGCAGTTTCTCCTTGAGCTGCGCATAACCCTCTCTCCAAGCCCTGGACGTGGGGCAGGTAGTCGGGGCTCTGGGGGGGGACGGTCCCACCCCTCCCAGGACCCTGCAGTCGCCCTGGACCACCCCAAGAGCCAGCACCCTTCCTGCCCTTCCCCCTTTGCCCCACCCTCCAACCTGCTTCTCTCACTAACTTTCCTCCCATAATTGGTTCAAATAAACAAGTGTCTGAACTGAGTTCTCTGCATCCCCTCTGAATCTCAGGGCCTAGAAAACTTCAAGCCTCCTGCCATAAGGATTGAGTCCTTTCAGCAACTGGATGGAACTGGTGGCGTGCACCTGTGATCCTAGTACTCAGGAGGATGAGGCACAAGGGTCACTGCAAGTTTCAGAATGTAGTCTACATAGCGAGTTCAAGGCCATCCTGAACTACACAGTGAGACCCTGTCTCAAGAAAACAAACAAACAATAAATAAATCAGGTGCCCTGCAGGTGGAGGACTCAGTCCCCTAGATGCACGCCCTCTGCCACTACCCAGCTCTGGGACCACCCTCCAGCCCACGGGGAGCCCCAGGAGTGGCTGCTGGGTGGAAGTCTTTACCATCAAACTTTGAAGGAGGCCACTGCCTCTTTCCAAAAGGTACTCAGCAGACAGGAACATACAGGAATCCCAGGACTGCGGGATTTGGGACATCGCACAGGCGCTACCTACGTTCTGCCCAAATGCCCAGGCCTGACCTTCCTGCTCCTGTGCCCTGCAGCTACCGGGAACAGGACAGAATCCAAGGAAGGCGGAAGCCTCCCCCATCGTGCTCTGAGACCTCAGTTTCCTGCCTCCAGAGTGTTTAACAAGCTGGTCACCAAAACACACTGTTATTTAAACAAAGCCACCTTTAGAATGTCCCATACGTTTATCCCATTAACTGGCAGGGGAAATGGTGGCAGAAGGAGACTCCGGATGGTCACCAGGACATGCCATTAGGACGGCACCGGGCAGTGGAGGCTGCAGAGGAGGGGAGGGAGGTTTGCTGGAGGCCAGGCCACCATGGCAAAGCCCAGGACGGCATTTGAAAATGGGACTGGAGGCCACGGGGGCTGGTGTGAGGGCTCCCAGAAACCCTCTGAGGTGCTGAGGGTGCCAGCGGGCACAGGCGGAAACACCCGGGCGGGGCACACCCTGAAGTCTAGCTAGGGAGCCGAATCCCCAGCACCGTGTGTAACAACGGTCCTCCTTCTCGAAGCCACCAAACCACAGACAGAAGCAGAAAAGACCTGCGAAGGGCTCCCGGGCAAAAAGACTCCCGGTGTAGGCCGGTGACTCACCCAGCTGTCACCTCCCTCAGAGTGCACGCCAGACACCTTCGCGGGTGTGGCCAGGACCTGCTCTCCTGCAACACCCTCTCTGGGTGAGGAGCTTACAGCAGCTCAGCAGGGTGTACCACGCTGCGCATTAGCGTGTGGTATTTCCGAAGACCAAGGTTTTGTTTCGATCCCACAGCATTAAACTTCCTTGCATATTTACTTAGAGCACGTAACACAATGTTAAAAATAAACCCTGACTCTTCAGTTCAGAGCAAAATAAAGGATGGCTAAAAGGAAACAAGGAGATAGATCTTTTGCAAATGTGAAGGGGACCAAGAGATAGAGGGAAGCAGGAGGGAGGTAAGGGGATGTAAAAAATAATTAAGATATGTTCTGTACATGCACCAATTCTCCACGATGTGTGTAATCATTATGCGCTGCAAACATGGACTAATAAAAATCAAAACTAAAAAAATAACCGGGCGTGGTGGCACACGCCTATAATCACAGCACTTGAGAGACTGAGGCAGGAGGACCACCTCGAGTTCAAGGCTAGCCTAAATCACACAGCGAGACCCTGTCTCAAAAAACCAAAACCGAAACCAAAAAATCCCCAAACCACCCCCTGCCAAAGATAAACCCTGGCACTAAACACACAGGTGAGAGCATGCCACTTCTCACCTGCTCCTAGAAAAGCCACTTAAAGTCTGCCAGGAAGATACACTGCCATAAAGTCTTCCCTAGTCCAAAAAAAGAATAGCACAACCAAAAGAGAAGCTCCTAAATAAAAGACAGGGAGACAGAGAACTATGTGTGCTGCCAAGGGGGCAGAGGCCAGAAATCCAGGACAGTCACTCAGGAGAGGCAGCTGAAGGCAAAGGGCCCTAGAAAAGCTAAAGGAATAGTATGGGGACACCCAGACACCGTGCCCTAGCACCACCACTGCCAATGTGCTGCCACACTTGTCTTGTACCTCCCTGTGTCAGCATATAAGTGAGGGGATGTCTTCCTCTCTTTTCCTTCTTTCTCTATGAGGTGCTGGGGATCAAACCCAGGGCCTTGTGCATGCTAAGAACAGGCTCTTCTGCTGAGCTAAAGCCCCCCTTCTTTTCTGTTTTTGGTTTTTCTTTTTGCAACAAAGCCTCGCTATGTAGTTCCGAGCGGCCTTGAACTCACTGTGTAGCCCAGGCTGGTTTTGAACTTGTGGTGATCCTCCTGCCTCAGCCTCCTGAGTGCCGGGATTACAGGCTTGTGCCACTATGCCCAGCTCCCCCTTCTTTTCTTTTTTTTAGTGCTGGGGATCAAACTCAGGACCTTCTTGCTTGCAAGGCAAGCACTGCAACCACTGAGCTAAATCCCCAGGCCCCCACCCTTCTTTTCTTGATCCATTCGAAAGCAGGTTACAGATACAATATCTTACTGAATGCCTGGTCACATCTCACAAAGCCATTCATCTTCATAACCACAATGCCACTGTCACCCCAAGGAATTTATTTGATTTTTTTGAGACAAGGTCTATGTATTCTAGATTGCCTTTGAACTCACTAAATGTAGCTCAAACTGATCTTGAACTCATAGAGATCTTCCTGCATCAGCCTCCTGAGTGCTAACATTATAGCTGTGCTACCACACCCAAGTACTCTAAGTAATTTAATACTGATACAAGAGTATTGCTGGGCCCAAACTTCCGCAATTCTTCCTCCTCCCTCCTCTTGTCCTTTACCGACTTTTTGCCGGGGGTGGGGGGTGGGGTGGTAGAGACAAGGTCCCACTATGTAGTCCAGGTTGGCCTCAAACCTATCTAGCCCAGCCCGGCCTCAAACTCAACCTCCTCCTGCCTCAGTCTCCTGAGTGCTGGGATCACAAGTGTGCACCATGCTGGGGATTTAGCTCAGTGGCTAGAGTGGTTGACTCGAAAGCACAAAGCCCTGAGTTCAACCTCCGGCACCAAAAACAAACGAACAAACAAACAAAAAAAAAACAAGAAAAAAAACAAGTGTGTACCGGTATGCCTGGCCCTTGTCCCTGTACTGTTTTGTTTTGTTTTGTTTTGTTTTTTGAGGCAAGGTCTCGATATGTAGTCTAGGCTGGCCCTAAATTCACGGCAATCATCCTGCCTCATCCTCCCGAGTGCTGGGATTACAGGCATCTGGTATCCAATCAAGCTCTCCTCTGCATGGGGTTCCCATCCTCTTTAACCCCCTCAGCAGGGACGGCTGCCAGCTTTGGTTACTGCAGGTTAACATTTCCCAGAGTCCGGTACTGCTGTCTTCAGGGATTCTCATGACCCACCCACCAGCTGCTCCTCAGAGTCAGACAGACTTTAAACATCCTGGTGGGAAATTCTGGCCTTGACATTGCCCCATCCATCGGAGATGAGGGCCACTGCCCCATCCTGGTTGTGCTGGGGGGCTGCTATGGTTCTGATCCCTTGTTTTAAAAAAATTATTATTTCTAATGCTTCTATCAAAATGTAGGGCAAGTTAATTCTAGTTCTAAAATCAGAAACAGTTACAACACACGGTTTTCAAATCAGTTTTCTTCCTTTCTAAACTTGCACACTAAGGTTCTTGCTCCTCTATCAACCACCATCCTTCTGGCATCCGATGTGGATGTCTTCGCAAGGCTTCTTTAGACACCTGAAAAACAAGGTCACCCTCGTCATAACACCACCTTTCCTGCCGGTTAGACGACAAGGGCGGGCCTGGGCCATGTGGACAGAGGCGTCTGATCCATAGGAGGGACCCTGATCTCTGCAGGAAGCCTGGCTGGCCGAGTCAGAGGTTGCCAAATGACAGGAGGAAACTTCCCCTGCCCTGGGCTTCTTATTCAGCTCCGGTGTGGGGGCCCAGGATGGAGCAGCAGGAAACGTGTGGCTGGGTACTGAGATGATGCAAAGGAGCCTAACTGGGGCTGGTCTCAAAGCCCCCCAGCCCTTGTTGCAGGAGAGG
This sequence comes from Hystrix cristata, assembly GCA_004026905.1. Taxonomy (NCBI): domain Eukaryota; kingdom Metazoa; phylum Chordata; class Mammalia; order Rodentia; family Hystricidae; genus Hystrix; species Hystrix cristata. Next base: position 122,558 of record PVJO010001599.1, read on the forward strand.
AGGTGAAAATGGGTCACACCACCAATCACGGTGGTGGCACTGCAGGCTGCAGCTACCTGTCTCCTCAGAGGCAGCCACCTCCTCCTAATCGGGCACAGGGATTCGGCCCCAGCCCTCGGTGGGTAACGGGTTGGGGGCTGGGTGAAAATAAGCCCAGGGATCCGCCACTGCCTTCCTCTTCCTCCAAGACTGAGCAGTAGCTTGGCATGGGGCGCACACCTGCATTGCCAGCACTCAGGAGGCTGAGGCAGGAACACCAGCGTGAGTTTGAAGCCTGCCTGGGCTACACAGTGAGTTCAAGGCCAGCCTGAACTACATTGAGTCCCAGTCTCAAAACATCAAACAAACAAGAATGTGGCAGCTATCTCTGCCTGTCCTGCGCCCTCCATCTTATCCCTGGCTGGAGGGAGAGGACGCTGCACGCTTTTGCACAAACTTCTGGGCCCCCGACCTTGGCCCTGAGGAGACATGCAGATGGTGCTAGGTGGACCCAGAGAAGTTAGAACCTGCCACCACCAGTCTCTGTATACGGGGGCTGCAGGCGTCGGCTCCTCAGGGGACGCTGGGCATACCTCCCAATAGATGCCTGTTTCCTGCGGCTGGCAGGGGAGACTGTCAGGCAGGAAGAGGATTCTGCAGAGACAAGGTCGGGCAGTGTTACATAACACAAAAGAGGTACCAGGTGGATGGTAGAAATCTGAAATCCAGTCTGCCAAGCAAGGCCTTAGGAGAGTGCCCCTCACTGAGGTCAGCACTCAGGTACTGGGCAAAGGGATCAGGCCAGAAGTGGGAACGAGCTCTTCCTGAGCTTGGCGCTCTGGACTAAAGCTGCCCACCCAGATGCAGCTTCATCTCCATGACAGCAAAGGGCTCTAAGCTATTAATTCTTCTCTGCTCTTCTGAGAAGCCAACAGCCCTCTGCCTCAAAGCCCTCTGGGCCTGGGGACCCCCAGGAAAGATGTGCACCCCATTCATATGGCCCACATTGGCCTAGACTACACATTCTGTGCAGAAGTATTTCTATCTCACCTGCCATGGCATTTCCAGTACCCACAATGGCCCCTTCTACCCCACGAGGCCCCACCATCACTGCTCCTCCAGCCCCCCTGCTGTGCAGCATGCAGACATACTTACAGAAGCTCAGACATGACCAGGGAAAACAGGGCCACAGCCACAGCCCTCAGTCTGCAGAAACCTCAGGAGGGAGAAAACAATGTTCTGGTCTAGCCAGGCGCACTGGCATGCTCCTGTAGTCCCAGCACTCGAGAGGCTGAGGCAGGAGGATCACTGTGAGTTCGAAGCCAGCCTGGGCTACATAGTGAGAGCCTATCTCCAAAAAAAAAAAAAAAAAAAAAAGCCATTGTTTTGGTCCAGCTGTGTCCACCACAGAAGGACCCCTGCCCACTGGAGGCGACTGTCTTCCCCTTTGAACAAGGTTTTGTAGAGGACAGGGCATAATAGGTCCCTAATAACTGAGCATAACAGCACTGGACGCTCAATTCTGTTCATAAAGAGGTTCCAAAGCACTTTGGCTCCAGCACCCTAATTCCCCTGGGAGCTAGGAAGGGCCAAGCATCACGTCCCCATTCACAGGCAGGGAGGGTAATTAGCTTGCCCAAGGTCGGACAGGACAGGGAGGGCCCTACATCCAAACCCTCCACAGCAGCCAGGGAGCCAACTCTGGCTCCCCTGGGTGCCACTCTCCCTGGACATAAGGGAGATTTTTTTCCCCCTCTCTCTGTGTAGTTTCTGCTGAGAAACAATAAATAACAGGGTGCTAGCCGAGGATGGTGGTGCACGCCTGTAATCCCAGCACTTGAGAGGCTGAGGCATGAGGGTGGCTGCAAGTTCCAGGCCAGCCTAAACTACATAGTAAGAAACTGTCTCAAAAAACAAACAAAAACAAAACAAGAAACATGGTGCTCAGAGCTGTACTTGGGGGCCAGACAGCTTGTGCTTGAATTCTGACTCTGTCCCCTGCTCTTTTCAGCCTCAGCTTCTGACATATGTAAAAAGGTCAGCAGTGCACACATCGCAAGGACTCGGGGAGATTATGTGCTTCTCATCTTCAACGTGAGCATGCATTCTCATAAGAGGTGAGCCCAAGGCGTGAGAAAGGCTGCACCCGCTCGGCATCTTGCTTTTACGAGCCCACAGATGGTGTGGGCTGTGACTAACAGGTCTCTCGGACCGCCAACAGGTGCCTTGCGGCATGCCAGCCCCACTGGACCCCCTGAGCGCAGCTCACCTCCTGGGGCTGGCAGGGTGCAGGCAGCGCAGCCCGGTGGTAAGCCTTGGAGGGCTCTAACAAGCCGGCCAGGCGAGCCAGGTCAGGCACTGGCAAGCTGAGCCCCCATCTGTGTGCTTCCTCAGAGACCAGACGCTGCTTTGCTTCCAGTCTGCACCGGCCGAACCAAGAACAGCCTGTGTTCCCAGGTGCCACCCTCTGGCGCCACCAGCCAGGGCTGGAGCCCAGAGGGGACAGTGTGGGTGACCCTCTGCAGGGAACTGGAAGAGAAGGTGGCAGACAGGAAAGCTGCCTGTGCCACCTGGTCCAACAGGCACTCTGGTGTGTGAGCACGTCCCCACACACCGACCAAGAAGGCTGCTAAAGAGTCACTGCCGATCTGAGCTTTGGGCTGCATGTGGCTCAGTGGTAAAGTGCTCACCCAGGAAGCACACGGCCCTGGGTTTGATCCCAGCAACACACACACACAGGCAGCACAGCTCCCACTGCTGGGAAAGAGAACCTGGGACAGCCCACTGTGGAGGTGTGCGAAGGGCGGGTGGCGCTCTCTGCACTGACACTCGCCACTGAGCCGCAGTCAGGGCAAGGAGAAAGCGCAGGATGACCTGCGCTCCCAGGCCTAGCTCAGCTGATCAGCTGACTGTTCCCAAGTCACCTGCGTGCTTAGAACGAACTCGACACTGCTGGCCTGCTGGCCTCCCGAGGTGCTCCCGGGGCAAGGATGGCGCAGTACAACTGCTCTTCCTGGCCTCCCACCCTTTCTCCTAGTAGGGATTCAAATGCTCCCGGTGATCTCCAGGAAAAGCTTCCATGCAGTGGCTTCCTGCTGTACAGGATTTGTGCGTGCGTGCGTGTGTGTGTGTGTGTGTGTGTGTGTGTGTGCGCGCCTGTGTATTACTGGGGACTGAACCCAAAGTTTTCACACTGAGCACCATCCCAGGCCTTTTTTATTTTTTTTAGACAGGGTCTTGCACTTACTCAATTGTCCAGGGTAGGCTCAAAATTCGCAATCCTCCTGCCTCAGCCTCCTGAGAGCTAGGATTACTGGCATCTACCACCACACCCAGCTTCACACTTCAGAATGTAAGAGTAAAATCCAAAATTCTTCCCACGACACAGACTGGGCCCTGCAGACCACTTGTGTACCATACTCCCTCCTCCCTGGGCTGGATGCTCTTTCTGTCCTCTGTGACTCCAGAGTTGTCTGCTTGGGTTCTCACCAGCTCTCCACTCAGAAGTCACTCCTAGAACTAGCTGAAGTTTGACCTCCCCTCCCCTAGCCACTCTTCATCACTTACATTGCTCCTTCTCCCCTTACCTCCTTGAAACATCCTACATTCTTGTTTACTTGCTTATTTGCTTCCTGACTATCTCTCCCACAAGGAGATAAACTTGGGGGCTAGGGGTATAGCTCAGAGCAGAGGATGGGCTTAGTATGCACTGGGCCCTGGGTTAGATCCCCAGCACCATAAAATGAAAGGCCATGTGTGATGGTGCATGCCTGTAATACCAGCACTCAGGAGTCAGAGGCAGGATGGCACAAGTTCAAGGCCAGCATGGGCAATATAAGAGAGTTGAAGGCCAGCCTGAACTACATGGCAAGACTCTGCCTCAGAAAAACAAAACAGGGGCTGGGGATTTAGCTCAGTGGTTACAGTGCTTGCCTTGCAAGCATAAGGCCCTGAGTTCTATCCCCAGCACCAAAAACCAACCCCACAAAATATATAAATAAAGGTAAACTTCATTAGATCTCAAATCTTGACTGTCCCTAGCACCTATACCAGTGACTGGCATGTAGTAGAAACTCAGTATCAGTTAATTTATTAAACATTTACTGAGTGCTCACTAAGTTTAATAAGCACTGGACTAAAACGATAGATGACAAAAGACAAAAATCTCTGCTCTCAAAGAGTGTAAATGCAAGGAGGAGGTAAGAAACATAAAGGTGAAATCAGCAGGGTGTGGTGGCCCACATCTGTAATCCTAGCATTCAGGAGGCAGAGGCAGGAGGATCACTGCAAGTTCAAAGCCAGGCTGGGCTACATAGTGAGTTCAAGGCCAGCCTGAACTGCACAGTGAGATCCTGTCTCAAAAACAACAATAAAAGAATCATAAAGGTGAAACAGTAGCTAATACTTCAACTAAGCACACACTAAGCACTAGGCACTGTGAGGCACATCTAGCAGGAATTATTTAATTGAATCCATGAGGGACGTGTTATTATTTTACAGATAGGACAACTTGGACGCGGCGGGGTTAAATCACCCATGATGACAGGACTGCGATCCACACCCCGACAGTCTCAGCACAAAGTCCGCGCTCTAATTAAGAGCTCCACTTCATATTTGCTGAGTGTCGAATAACGACTGGGTCAGCGCCTGCTGGGCAGCTGTTCCTGGGGGCAGGGCTGGAGAGGGAGCAGCCGGCAAGGCTGCTGGGTTTCCACCAGGCTGCACCGGCAGAATCTGCAGGGAGGTGTGGTCTGATGAAGACAGAGACAGGGTCAGATTCCTGGGTGCTTGTCCTAGGTGCTAAGAGACACCCAGGCCAGTCGACAGATACTGGATGAGTTTACGCTGTCCAGGCCCCGATCTAGACACAGTGAGGGCTGTGCGCAGAGTTCCATGAGGATTCTGGCCTCAGAGAGCTTAGAGTCATATGCATACACGGGGAGCTGAAAGAAGCAGAAAGTGATCACCACAGCAAGGAAATGTACAAACTGGACACTAGCTGGGAGTGGTGGCACAGGCCTGTAATCCCAGCACTCAGGAGGCTGGGGCAGGAGGATCACCACAAGCTTGAGGCCGGCCTGGGCTACATAGCAAGACACTGTTTCGAAAAAATAACAGCAACAACCAAACTAGATTCTGGTCTACACAATCTCCAAAGCCCTCATTCTGAAAGCACAGGTTAGTTGGTCTGTAGGTTGTGAGTTATTGTTAAACTAAAAGCACAGATGTGGGGCAGCACGGACGTCAAGTTTTAGCCTAGTTTGTGTTCTCCTCTCTCCGCCTCCAAGTGGATTTAAACCCACAAGCTCTCTTCCATCCAGAGGGCTGTCCTGTGAGCACACTGCTGCCACGTGGAGATGCTCTGCGAGGAACCATGAGGGCCACAGGCCTGCAGCTCAAGGTCAGCCCCTCGCCTTACTCCTGTCCGATCTCTGTGGTCCCACATATTCCCAGCCTCACAACAGACCAGGAGCAAGATGTGGTGAACAAAGCCTGAGCACTGTCAGTCTGGAATCCCTACTAGGGCTGGGCATCATGGACGGCACACACTTCACACACAGCAGGACTGTAGGTTTGAGGTCAGCCCGGGCTACATAGCAAGTTTAGGGCTAGAGTGGGCTACATAGTGAGATCCAAAAAAAGGGAGCAAAAAGAAATTCTCTACCAGACACTGAACTTTCAGTTGTGGTTCCCCAAAGTTCTGCTTTCCAGCTCTTAACCTCTCCCAGGGAGAAAAAGACTGACTCCACCCCTCCAATTCTGCTGCCACCACTCATGTCCCTCCAGCCACCATCCTCTCTTGCTGGCTCCTCACAATCCTGTCTCTACAGCAACCACAGCCATTTTTTCAAATTTCCATCAGATCTTAACACCTCTTTGCTTGCAATACTCCAATGGCTTCTAACTGTACCTGGGATAAAATCCAAATTCTTACAACCTACATCATTTCTTTTTTTCATCTAGGAATTCCTCATGTCTGACCCTGGCCCCCCTTTCTGAGTGCTGACCACTCCCGGGATGACTGTGTCTGCTTATTTGTTCACGCACTGGTCATCTGTCCTCCTCCCTTCTTAGAATGTCACCTCCAGGAGAGCAGGACTGTGTCTGCCTTCCCCACTGAGGCACCAGTGTGTGGCACAGTGCCTGGAGCGTACTCGGGCTCACTGGCGCGTGAATGAACTCGTCCTGTACAAGTATTTACAAGAATCACTAACTGCACCAAGAAGCCATGAAGGACATACTGGCACTGAACAGCTGGCACCTTTGTTTATGATTTAAAGTTCTGTTTTAAACCTGAGGAAGCGCTGGCACCCCAGACACTTTAACGACACACGGATCAGTTATCACTTAAAGTACAGAGCCAGGAATGAGGGAGCACCCAGTGATTGTAGTGGGGAGCTCAGAGCCAGAGCACTTGGGAACAGAACCTTGAGACTAACTCTGACCTGCCTCTAGGTCCTGCGCCAGCACACCCTGTGCCTCCATTTACCCAGCAGTTGGCCAGGCACACTTCCTTAAGACCTGAGTGACAGGAGACAAAATAATTAACAGCTCTAGCAGTCAGATCATCAGATAGGAGGTACTGCAAACTACGTGTTTCATGACTCAGAAAACTCCTATTTGTGGCCAACAGTTCCCCCCACCCCACCCCCGGCCTTCTCATGAGCTACCTGACCACAGACAGGTACACAGCACAGACATATCCAGGGGGCAGGAGAGGGAGGGCATAAAGAGGTTGGGAGTCCACACCTAGGGGTCTTGGCTGGGGAAGGCAGTTGGGGTGGGGCAATGAGAAGGAGGCGACAAGTGCGGTTTTGGGTTCCAAGTGGTTAATTCTGCAGGTTCACGTACACAGCCCTCCACGCAGGCAAGGCACGTTGCTGGCGAACTGCGCCTTCCAGGAACACTGACCAGTGAGAGGTGGGATCACGAGGAAGGGTGGCCCGGTGGCCAAAGCTTGGCAGCGTTTAGCTGGGGGACACGCGGAGAGTCAGGTTGCAGAGAGCGGCGGGGTGCAGGTGAGGGAGGACAGGGGACCCGGAGGGCGGCCGGGGCATGACAACCGCGGGGGCGCGGAGGGTGAGCAACAGGATGGGCGGCGCGCACACCTGTGGCGGCGGCCCTGGGCGGCGGGGAGGGGTGGGAGGGAGGCCTGGGCGGAGCGCGGGGCATGGCCCAGCGCCTGGGAACCAAACCGGGGTCCCCGCGGGGTCCGGGCGCCTTCCGCCGCCCCTCCCCGGGAGACAAAGGGCCGCGGCTCCCAACCCCGGCAAGGCGCGGGCCCGGCGCTGTGGGCGCGGGCGGCCACGCGCTTACCTGGGCCGCCCGACCCGGCCGGGCCGGCGGGGGTGCGGGTCCGGGGCGCGGCGCGCTCGGCCTGTTCCGGGGCGCGCTCAGCCCGAGCAGCGGCGGCAGCGGCGGCAGCAGCACTAGCGGGAGCGGCCGCCTCGGCCTCCGCCTCCCGCTCCGTGAGTCACCGCGGCGGGGAAAGAGCAAGGGCGGTGCCAGGCCGCGGGGGGAGGGCCCGGCGGAGGGGGCGGCATCTGGGTCCGCTCGGCGGCGGCGTGGCCACGGCAACGCCCCCGAGGGAGGTGGTACGGCGGGTGGAGCAGGACTCGGGGCGGGGCAGGTTGGAGGCCGCACATTGGCTTATTCAGCCTTGGGGGCGGGGCCTGCATGGACCGTCAGGAAGCTCATTGGGCTCTCCGGGCTAGGGGCGGGACCAGGGTGTTAGGCGTGGCCTAGAGGTGGGCGGGCGGAAGCAGACGCGGAGGGCGGAGGGAGGCGTGGGCGGGGCGAGCAGGGGAGGCGGGGGCTCGAGGAGGGGATGGGGCGGGCGGAGAGCGAATAATGGCCTCTCTCGCTCTTCGGGCTGTGCCTAGAAACCGGCGCTCGTCAGGACCCGAGATCTGGAATGGACAGGGGAAGGCGCTGCCTTGGGGGCGGCAGTTAGGCCTGCTCGTGGATTCGGAGTCTAATCTGGGGTCGGGGGGGCCCGCGGGCGGATAACCGGGAGCACCCGTCAGGAAAATGGGCCTGCGGGATTCGCCTCTGTCTGGGCGGCAGCGAGATTAGGACTTTTTTTTTTTTTGGTGTGTGTGTGTGTGTGTGTGTGTGTGTGTGTGCGCGCGTGTGCGCGCCAGGGATCGAACTCGGGATCGAACTCAGGACCTTGTGCTTGCTAGGCAAACACTCTAACCACTGAGCTAAATCCCCAGCCCCAAGATCATGTTTTAAAAAAAGTGTTTATATCCCATAATGTCGGTGTTATATTTTATTCTTGATTTCACAACTGTGTTTTAGTCACAATTAAGGACTATAGCGTTGTCAAAATTAATGAGACTATGAGTGGTTTACTTTTGTAATCCCAGCACTCAGGAGTCTGAGGCAGGAGGATCGCCAGCCTGGGCTACATGTTGAATTCAAGGCCACCCTGAATTAAGCGAGAGTCTGTCTCAAACAAACAAAAAAAACCTCCAAAAGTCCAGAAGCATACCATATTCATGTCTGTACCTCCACCTCCAACAATGTCCACACCATGCCTGTAGTAAGAGGTTAATAAATATTTGCCAACAAATATATACCAGCAGGCCCTTCATGTTTCCCAGAGGGTCCACAGCAGTGCAACAACTCATTAAAATTTTATTTATGTAAATAATTGATTTTTAAACAAATCAATTAAAATTGAACATCATTTGGAAGTATAAATTATGTTTTTTGGGGACTGGGGATTTAGCTCGGTGGTTAGAGTGCATGCCTTGCAAGCGCAACACCCTGTGTTCGATCCCCAGCACCAAAAAATAAATAAATAAATTATGTTTTTTGGGGCGTGCTAAGGATCAAACTCAGAGTTTTAGACTTGCTAGGCAAGCGCTCTACCACTGAGCTAAATCCCCAATATCTATATTTTTAAAAGGTACATGTTTAAGGATGAGGGTAGGTAAAGACAAAATGAAAATGCACTTAAGTGAAACAATTGGTTCATTTTCTTTTTTAAAAAATGTTTTGGGTGTTGGGGATTTAGCTCAAATGGTACAGCACTTGCCTTGCAAGCACAATGCGCTGCATTCGATCCCCAGCACCCCTCAAAATTTTTTTCGTACTTCTTTTTTGACACAAGGTCTCACTGTGTTGTCCAGGCTGGCCTTGAACTCACTATGTACCCAAGCTGGCCTTGAACTTGCTGCAATTCTTCTGCCTCAGCCTCCCAAGTGCTGGTATTACAGGTGTACACTCAATCTATCATTTCTGACTCTATTTCCTCTTGGGGAACTGCTCCTCCTCACCACCTGGGGGTGCCAATGAGACTGCCAACTATAGGATTCTTACCCTGTCCCTCCCCCCAAAAACCCCCCAAGAGACACATATTACCCAAGCCGTACCAAGCTGAATCTTCCCCTTAAACTTTCTGAATTGGAAATGAGGGGAAAGCTGGATGTGGTGGCTCACACCTGTAATTCCAGGACTTGAGGCTGAGGCAGGAAGATTGCCATGAGTTCAAGATCAGCCTGGGCTACACAGTGTGTTCTAAGCCAGCCTGAATTACATAGCAACACCCTGTCTCAAAAAGAAAGGAGAGAGAGAGAGAGACAGAGAGAGAGAGACAGAGAGAGAGAGAGAGAGAGAGAGAGAGAGAAAGAAAGAAAAAAGAAATGAAAGGAAACTTTCTCTTTCCCATTGGATCCATGACTGTAATAGTGTGACCTCAAGAATGTTAGAATCAGGCTGCAGGATATAGCTCCACGGTGGAGTGCTGGTCTAGCCTGTGTGAGGCCCCAGGTTCAATCCCCAGCATGCACAAACACACACACAACACCCATACACATTAAAATCATTACCCACCTGCCACATGGAAAATCCTGAGAGAACAAGGAGAACAAGGCACAGTTACCAGAGAGAAACTGTTATGGTTAGAATTTGGTTTTTGGGGTTTTTTTTTTTGTTGTTGTTTTGTTTTTGTGGTGCCGGGGATTGAACTCAGGGCCTTGTGCTTGCAAGGCAAGCACTCTAATCACTGAGCTAAATCCCCAGCCCCTATGGTTAGGATTTGAAACATCCCCCTCAATCTCGTATGTGTGGAAGGGGACTGATCATGGGGCACTGCACTCTTCGGTAGATTCACTCACTGATGTATTAAGTAGATGAACAGTGGGGTGAGGAGGTGGGGCCTGGTTGGAGGTCTCTGGGATGTGACCTGGAAGGTGTATTCTTGTCCCTTCTCTACCTGCTTCCTGCCACCATGGAACAAGCAGCTGTCCTTCTTCCAGGCCCTTCCACCATGTATTTCTGTGTTGGAGCCAGCAGGCCATGGACTGAGCCCACTGGAAACCATGAGCCAACTAAACCTCTGCTCCTTTAAATTGTGGGTGCTGAGCATTTTGTCTCAGCAACAGAAAGTGACTAATACAGAAACTAACCAAGAGGCTGGGGATTTAGCTTAGTGGTTGGAGCGCTTGCCTAGCAAGCACAAGGCCTTGAGTTCAATCCCTAGCACCCCCCCCAAAAAAAAAGATTTGGAGGGAGAGAGAGAAGAGAGTGGTGAAAGAAGACCCTGTTATGGCTGTGTCTGTGTGGATGGCCCCCAAAGCCTCATGCAATCATGAGTGGGGCTTTCCAGAGGTGGCTGGATCTGGAGTGTATGATGCTGGGATTAAAAATGTGTGATTACTAAATCAGCCCACTGATTGGTTTGGCACCACTCTAAGCCCGGTAGCCTGGATAGAATATAAAAGGAGCAGAAAGAAGCTGCTAAGTCCCCTTGCTTGCGTGCTTTGCTACCTTCTGCCCACCATGAACTGTCTGCCCTGCCACCCTGCCTTGGACCCAGCCAACTGCAGACTGAAACCTCTACAAACTGTGAGCTAAATAAACCTTTCCTCCTTTAACTTTGGGCGTCTCAGGTATTTTTGTCTCAGTAACAAGTAACTATGACAATCCCTAACATAGGGTGCATTTCTCAGCCCTCACCCCAGCCCTGATGACAGCATCACCCACTCACTACGTCCCCAAGTGACCTTTACCCCACCTCCAGTGTTTCCCTTAGTAACTGGTGCCACTACCCAGGAAACTTTCCTTTATCCTTATTTTCACATCCAAGTTGCTTCCAGCTCTGAACTGTATTTTATTTATTTATTTTGAGACAGGTTCTTGCTATATAACCCAGGTTGGCCTTGAACTTGTGATCCTCCTGCCTCAGCCTCCACAATACTGGGATTACAGGTGTGTGCCACTATGTCTATATTAAACCCTGTATTTAATCTTACTTGTTTCCGTGTCCACTGCTCTTCCCCAGCTTGTTTTTTGAGACAGGGTCTTTCTCTACTGCTAGGCTGGCCTTGACCTCCTGGGCTCAAATAACCTTGCCTCTACCTCCCAGGCGTTGGCACTACAGTTGTTACTAACATGGCCAGCCCATGTATTTCTTTCTCCCTCTCCCTGCCCCGCCATCCCTCTTTCTGTTTCTCTTTCTCCAGTGATGGGGATCAAACCCGGGCCTCACACATACTAGGCAGGTGTTCACCACTGAGCTGTACTCCCAGTTTAAGCCACCATCAGCTGCCCCCTTGACTCCAGCAATCATACCCCACAAGGCACCTCTGCTGCCCAGGTGGTAACGACAGAGACCTGCAAATGCACCCATTGCAGACCTGCACTCTTCGATAACTTTTTTTTGGGGGGGTGCTGGGGATCGAACTCAGGGCCTTGCACTTGAGCTAAATCCCCAACCCTCTTCGATAACTATTGATTTTCACGATGAAGTTCAAAACCCTCAGTGTGACTACAAGCCACCAATTCTGAATTGATTTGCTGACTGGGCCCCAGCCCTACAGGCCTCTCTCTGTCCTTGTTCTTGGTCCAGGAGCATGTCTGTACTTCAGGAACTCTCTGTTCAGGTCCCTTGGCCTTTTCTCCTGCATCATCTGCCTGAACACTTGGTCCTTGATCTTCTTCAGGAAACATCTCTGGATCCATACTGGCTCCACCCTACAGCACAGCATGGCCACACACACCAGGAAGGCAAGGACATTACTGTGGCCCAAACTTTTCCAGCAGAGGGCCTGGCTCAACAATTTGGGGGTGGTTCTGGGGATCGATGGAAACCAGGGCCTTCCCACTGAGCTACATCCCCAGCCGTTTTTTTAAATTTGCACACAGGGTCTTGCTAAATTGCCCAAGCTAGGCTTGAATTTGTGATCCTGCCTCGGTCTCCAGAGTGCTGGGATTACAAACATAATTGCATGAATCGATTAGGGCGGCCTTTCCCTTTCACTGGCAGCCACTCCCCACCTCCAGCTCCCTGCTCCCAACTTTCTCCTCCTTGCTTTTCTTTCCCTGAATTTATGATTCTGTGTTTTCTCCTCCCGGCTCTGGGGAGAGCCTCCCTGTGGTTCCTGACCATACATGTATCTTTAAATAGTTGCTTTTTGGAGGAAGAAAAAAGTCTGTTTTCTCTCTCAAAGGAATGATAGAATAGTCAGATTTCCAGGCCAAGTAGGAAACAACAGTGGAGGCAGAGCAGGCCACTGCAGGCCTTAACTTACCCGATCACAGGGGCTTCCCGCTCAGGGGAACAGGGGCAAGAGAGGATGGACAGGAAGGGAGGAGCCTTCCTGCCCAATCGATGTCAAGATGGGTTGGGGCTGGGGGTTTAGCCCGGTGGCAGAGCTCTTGCCTACCAAGTGCAAGGCCCTGAGTTTGATCCCCCAGCAGCCCCGCCCAAATGGGGTGAGATTTCTTCTTCTTCCTCCTCCTCCTCTTCGTCTTCTTCCTCTTCCTCTTCGCCTCTTCCTTTTCCTCCCCTTCTCCTTCTCCTTTTCCTTCTTTTTGGTCCTGGGGATTGAACCCCAGGCCTACCCACTTAGCTGTATCTCTAACCCTTTTTGTTTTTCTTTTGTTGCTGTTGGGTTTTTTTTTTTGTTTGTTTGTTTTTCTTTCGAGACAGGGTTTTGTTAAATTGCTAAATTGCCCAGGCTTGGCTCGAACTTGTGATCCTCTTGCCTCAACCTCCCAGAGTGCTGGGATTATAGGTGTGCTGGGATTACAGTCATATACCACCATGCCTGGCACATAGATTTTTTTTTTCTTGTTTGTAAAGAAAGAATGAAAGGCTGGGTATGGTGATGCATGCTTATAATCCTAGTTGTTGGGGAGGTTCAGGCAGGAGGATCGCAAATTCAAGTCCTGTCTGGGCAATTTACTAAGGCCTTTCTCAAAAAATAAAAAGGGTTGGAGATGTAGCTGAGTGGTATAGTGCCCCCTGGTTCAATCCTTTAGTACCACAAGAAATAAATACATACTACATAAAAGATGAAACAATAATTTTCAAGTATACGAAGAATAAAAGCCCTTGTCCAGAGTTTGGTCCCGGTTATGTTTGGCTGTTGCTTCTGAGAGAATGGACAGTAATGAAGGCCAAGTGTAGAGCAGACATGGCATGTTGCAGTCACGTGCCAGCCTCCTGCATTGTCCTTGGCAAAGTGTCATCGTCTAACTTGACTTTGGAGATAACAAGGAATTATTAAACACAGTGATGAAAGCATTTCGTGGCTCAGTGAATATATACATTTTGTGTTAGGAGTGGGGTGTGTGCAGCTGGGAACATCTGGCCATCTGCCAGGCTGCCCCCAGAGTGCCAGTCCCGGCAGCATCTGACAGTCAGTGCTCTGGGCATCGCAGAATCCTGGTGTATGTGTGGGAGCAGCGTGGGGAAGTCAGGACTGCTGTCTGCAGCAGAAGGTCTCCAAATGTGCATGTCTGTGCAGCCTCAGTCACTGATTACCAGGAAGGACAAAGCAACAGGAGACCGCAATGTGTTTTTGTTTGGGTTTTTGGTTTTGTTTTGTTTGATACAGGGTCTCTCTGTGTGGTTCAGGCTGGTCTTGAACTCAGGATGTAGCCCAAGCTGGCCTCCAACTCACAGCGATCCTCCTGTCTCAGCCTCCCAAGTGCTGGGATTACAGGCACGCGCCACCATGCCCAGCTCAAGGTCTAATTTTTCGTCAGTGTGTCAGTGTGACAGACACATCTTACACACCATCTAGTGGAGGTTGCTCAATGGAAATGAACCTGGTTTTGTGTCTCCACGCCCCCACCTCCCTCTTCATTACCATCCTGCCAGGAAGTGACTTCCCAGTGGCAGTCTTTGCCCTCCGCTGGCGAACCCAAGGGGCTGCTTTTTATAGTGCATAAGCACTAAGGCCGAGGGCGGCTGGGCTGCACCCTGGCGCCTGCTAATGAAGAGCCTCACATGAAAGCGAAGGCCACAGGGATGGCGAGGTGCAGATGTCCTGGGAGCCAAGCTGCTCATGCCTCTCCCCGTGCTGTGGAAAAGATCGCAATGATTATTAATTATTTAAGCAACAAGCTCGAGAGCCAACAAAGTACTCTAGGATGCTCTGTTGAAAATCGTTTTAATTAGCCCAAGCTGTGGAGCCTGGGGAAATGGACACTTCCTAGCAAAAGAATTAAAAATTCTTGTAACACTTTTTTTTCCCTTAAACACACACACACAACTCAGGTTATATTTGCATACACAAAATAGATTTTTCCCTCCAGTACTGGGGATTGAACCCAGGATGTGCTGAGCTACAATCCCAGCCCCTTTTTAGAATGTTGAGATAAGATCTCACTCACTAAATTGCCCAAACTAGCTTCAAACATCCATCCTCCTGTCTCAGCCTCCTGAGTAGCTGGGACTACAGGTATGTATCAGAGTGCCTGCATCCTATTTTCTTTTTTGTTGTTGTTGTTGGGTTTTTTTGGGTTTTTTTTTTTTTTTGGTGCTGAAGATCGAACTCAAGGCCTTATGCTTGCTAGGCAAGCACTCTAACCACTGAGCTAAATCCCCAGCCCCTTTTTTGTTATTTTTGAGGCAGGGTCTTGCTACATAGCCCATGCTGGCCTTGAACTCTCTGTCCTCCTCCTGCCTCAGCCTCCTGAATGCTGGGAAGATAGGCTTGTGCTGCCATGCCTGGCATCCTATGGAACTTTTTTTTGAGACAGGGTCTCACTATGTAGTTCAGGCTGGATTTGAACTTGCAATGTAGCTGAGGTTGGCCTGGAACTCTCAGTGATCCTCCTTCCTCAGCCTTCCAAGTGCTGGGATTATAGGTGTGCACCACCACAACCAGCTACTTCCTTATTTTTTTCTGCTTTTTTCAAAAGTTGTATTTATTTCACACTCCAGGCCTTGGCTTGTGCTCTGGCAGTTAGGCAAGACATACAGTAATACCTAAGCAGGGGGTCTTGCTGGGGCCAGGAGTATCTTCTGCAGGGATGTAGAGCTGGGAGAGTTCCAGTAATCTGGGGGCATCCCCAGGGAGTGAAAGTGAACTATTTTTAGCAAATGGAGTGCAAGCAAACACCCAGAGAATCCAAGGACTTTAGCAATATTTTAAATAGCCCTTCACAAGAAGCTGGACTGAAATAGCTCCAGGCCCCGGGCCTGTGGAGCCCACCACCCTCTCCCAGGAGACAGAGGGCTGCACAGGAAGCAGGTCCGCCCGCAAGCTGCAAGCCGCAAGCCGCTAGCAGGAGCTCGGCAGGGAAGCTTCTGCTCATCTGACTAATTGGTGGCTAAGGGCAGATGGGATACAAAGGGACATTTATTTCACTAATAGCCAGAAAATCTCTCTTAGGGAAGAGAAGCCAGCTCCCAGAGAGGAGAATGTGGAGTGCTCCTGCAAGCACACAGGTGACAGGACTTCTTAAAACAAGGTCAAGCAGGCATTTCCATTTAATTTCTTTCCAAGGAGGAGACACATCAAAGCAACAGGCTGGTGGGGTGCAGGGTCTGGAGAGATGAGAGCACTGGTTTGAATTTGCCTTCCAGGCCTGCGGCTGGTCCGCTGGGACAGATGTGCAGTACTAACACTCAAATTCCCACACAGCTGGTAATGTGCTCTACCAGGGTGTCATGGGTTATTACGAGACCTCTTTAGCCCAATTTACATCATTAAGAGAAAACAACAGAAAGAGCAATCTACCTCACCTCTGGGAAGGAAAAGGGAGGAGGGAGAGAATTATAGGCTTTTCTAATTTAGGTCCTTCTGGCTTCTTTTTTTTTTTTTTTTTTTTTTGAGACAGGGTCTCACTATGTAGTTCAGGCTGGTCTTGAACTCCTTATGTACCCCAGACTGGCTTTGAACTCCCAGCGATTCTCCTGAGTGCCAGGATTACAGGTGAGCACCACCACGCCTGGCTCTGGCTACTTTTATGATCTTCATTTCCCTTTACTTCAAATATTTCCCTTAGTCAAACCAAACAATGCTTCCATTTTATTGAGTTGCTTTTTTTCAGTACTGGGGATTGAACCCAGGACTTTGCATTGAGGTACATCTCCAGCTTTATAACATTTTTTTGAAATACATTTATTATTCATCTTCTTATTTGCAGTACTGGGGACTGAGCCTAGGGCATTCACACTGAGCTATACCTTGTCCCCTTTTTTATTTTGAGACAGGGTCTCACAACATTTTAAATTGCCCAGGTTGAGCTCCTACTTCAGATCTTCCTGTCTCAGCCTCTTAGAGTGCTGAAATTGCAGGTGTGAACTACCATGCCTAGCTTTAGCATTCTTTTTTTTTTTTTTTTGTGGTGCCGGGGATCGAACTCAGGCCCTTGTGCTTACAAGGCAAGCACTCTAATCACTGAGCTAAATCCCCAGCCGCTTTAGCATTCTTTTTTTTTTTTTTTAATTTTTTTATTATTTTTTACCAAGAACATGTATTGGTACATTGCATACATAATGATCATAATCAACATGGTTATTTTGTACCTGTACATGAGCATTCTTAAAATGTGTGTTACACAATTTAAAATATTTTAACGATAGTTTATTTTGCTTTTACACAGTTCCTTATACTGCAATTTCAAAGAAATTTATACATGTAATAGCTATTCACAGATTCTCAACATGAATGAATGGAAAGCCATTTGACACAGCAGGATAAAAAGCAGGAATGAAAAAGTGGTAGAGGGCTGGGGATTTAGCTCAGTGATTAGAGTGCTTGCCTTGTAAGCACAAGGGCCTGAGTTCGATCCCCGACACCATCAAAAAAAAAAAAAAAAAGAAAAAGAAAAGTGGTAGAATTAGGGTTAGAGGTAGAATTTTCTAAGGCTGAGGGTATATTTAGTGATAGAGCATTCACCTAAGATGCGTGATGAAGCCCTGGGTTCTGTCCCCAGCATTAGGCCAGGTGTGGGGGCTGTATTCTTATTTTCTTCCACCTAAAATTCTCCAAAGCAGTTTAAAAATATCTTAATGACAAAAAAAATTTAATGATATATGTACTTCACCACATTGATTAAAGACGAAGTATAGCCAGGTGTGGTGACACATGCCTTTACTCCCATCACCCGGGAGGCTGAGGCAAGAGGCTGCAAAAAATACTCATGTCTCTGGCAAGACCAGTAAGAGTATTGCGGATACAGGCCTGACTGCCAGTGTGGATGCAAAGACCAGGAGTGTGAGATAAGAAACAGGACTTTTGAAAAGTACATGGCAAGACCTTGTCTCAAAAAAGGGAAAGCTTTCCAGCATTATCTTCACTCCAAAAAAAAAAAAAGTCACTTCTTTGATCCCCCCCCTTTTTTTTTTGAGACAGGGTCTCCCTATTTAGGTTCACCCTGGGCTTGAACTCAATGTGTAGTTTAGGCTGGCCTCGAACTTGCAGCGGTCCTCCTGCCTCAATCTGCCAAGTGTTGCGATTACAGGCTTGTGCCACCACACCCAGCTGACCTCCTTTACAGAAAATGACTTGATTGCTCTACTGGGTATGGAACCCAGAGTCCTCACGCATGCTGGGCAAACGCTCTACCGCTGAGCTAGCCTAAAGCCCTCCTCATTTTTGCAGCAGTAAATGACCGAGGCTGTAGACAGTGATGGGCAAACGGCTGAGCCTCAGGCTGCATACGTTGGCAGCCCCCACCCCGTCCGCTTGCTCTGCCTGTCTGGAAGGGCTGGACTCACCCAGGTGGGCTCAGAGGACGCTGAGCTCTGGCGTCCAGCCTGTCAGCAGATCTCGGCTCTGCCACCCACGCAAGCGGGAAGACAGACTTGGGACAGCTTGAGGCTGGGACCACGGAGGGCTGTATCCAGGGGACTGTCTACGGGAGCCTCTCCTTAAGCTGCTTTTCATAACTTGGTAAGATTGTAAATACTAGTTTATCCAGTTTCGGAAACCTTTTTACTCTAGCACCAGACAGAATGGAAGCAACCGTTCCGTAGCTCGCTCCCGGGGGTCTGCGGGAGTGCGGACTGTTTGAATTTCCACACCAAGGTCGGGAAAACATTTGAAGAGGCAGGAGAGAGACCATTCTTTGGTCTTAGCAATGAACAGAATGAGGAAAAAACAAAAACAAAAACCACCATGGACAGGAAGGTGGTCGAGAGGCTCTAGACGAAACAGCCTGGGTTTATTTGTTCTGTAATCATTTCAAATTCCCTCTCACTCACTGCCATCAGATACCACTTCAGCGGCAGAGTTGCACGATCTTTATTTTGC
Organism: Hystrix cristata; assembly: GCA_004026905.1. Taxonomy (NCBI): domain Eukaryota; kingdom Metazoa; phylum Chordata; class Mammalia; order Rodentia; family Hystricidae; genus Hystrix; species Hystrix cristata. The sequence continues at coordinate 141,043 of PVJO010001599.1, forward strand.
TAGACGACTTTCCTTAGGTGATTAACAGGTCTAGCTAAGTTAACAATCCCCTTGTCTCAACTCCAACTCTTTCCTGGGCGTAACTCCTTCACCTCCTCCGTTTCACCCTGAGAACCTGCCCACCTAGAAGAGCTATTTCACTAGTCTTAGGATAAAGGATAAATGCTGAAACCCAAGACATTGTCTGAAATGATTGGGCTTCATTTAACAGCACTTTCAGATCCTTCCTCACTTGGGACTTACTTTGCTTCAGCCCTCATTGAGAAATGCACGAATTTCACCAAATACTATCTTGACTCAAGAACATTGGAGTTAGCTGCCTTAGTGAAATTGAGACCTGCAACTTCCCAGAGATTTAGAAACTAGGATAATGTGAACAGGAAGCATAGTTTACATGCCAGTCACTAACTGTAAGTGCATACAATTTACTTACTTTTCAACGTATTTTTCTGAAGGAATACCAAATTTGTGAAACACAACAAATCACATGATGCTTGGAAGAGCTCTTAAATGGTGAGTTAGTGCCAAAGAAACCCTTTTTCTTGTATTGGGGAAGACAGAAAGTGCACACTCATCCTGTGAGGTAGGTCTGATCACCCATGAATGGGAAAAGACGAAGTGAACTGCCCCAGGTCACTTGGCCATGACTGTCAGCGTCTTGCTGGGCACTACAAATCTGGAGTCTTCTCAAGGTAATTTTACACTGAATACATAACTGTGATTAGTGACAAAATGTTTTGCCAAGGCCAATCTTAAACTTTAAGGAAGACCCGACATGGTAGTGCAGGCCTGTCATCCTAGTACTTGGGAGGCTGAGGCAGGAGGATTGAAAGTTCAAGGCCAGCTTGGGCAACTTAGTGATTTAGCAAGAACTTGTCTCAAAAATTAACCAAAAAAAAAGAAAAAAAGAAAAAAAGAATTTTTTTTTTTTTTTTTTTTTTTGTGGTGCCGGGGATTGAACTCAGGGCCTTGTGCTTGCAAGGCAAGCACTCTAATCACTGAGCTAAATCCCCAGCCCAAAAAAAGAAAATTTTAAGAAACAAGGGGGCTGGGGATGCAGCTCAGTACAAAGGCCCTGGTTTTCATCAACCCCCAGTAGCAAAAAAAAAAAAAGTTTAAGGGGAACCAAGATTAAGAACTTCAGATATAACCGAGTGCATCCAGGGTAGTAGGGTGGTGCGGCTGCAGACAGGACTTCGAATTCATATAAATCTCTTTGAAATGCAAATTTCTCCCAAATTTCCTGGTTTAATCTTGATATGGCTCAAGAAACAAACACACCAAACATGCCAATCCCATTTGTAGGAATATCCTCAAAGGAGTGGAAAATAGGTATTCAAATAAACACTCATACACAAACGTTCCTAAGAGCACAATTCCCAGTAGTAAAGTGAAAACTCAAATGTTCATCAACAGATAAACAGAATGTGGTTTCTCTACAGTGGAATATTACCTGGCCATAAAAAGGGACAAAGCACTAAAAAGTGAGCCACAGTGTAGGTTGACTTCGAAAACAGCCCACTAAATGACAGAAGCCAGACACACATGAAGGTCACATCCTGTACAATTCTATTCATCGGAAATATCCACAATGGGTTCACCTGAGGCTACTAGAGGCTGGGAGAAGGCAACAGGGACTAACTTCTCGTGGTGGGTGGGTGGAGATGTCTCAGAGCTGGATGCTGGCGAGGGCTACACCGTGTTGTGAACACCATTGTCAGCAACATGGTGAACGCCGTGTTGTATGAGATTTTACCTCCGTTAAACAAACACAAAACAATGAAATGATGATAAAAGACCATAAAGCCCTAGATGGTATTGGGTAATTTGGTTTTTCTTGGTTTACCACAATTTTGGCGATTCTGTTTTGGACTCTGTACTGGGGATTGAAGCCAGGGTCATGTTCCTACTACCTCACTAGGCCTCAGTAAGTTTTTTTTGGTCATAAACCAGTATATAAAAAAATAACCATTAGCTGGATATAGTGCCACATGCCCATAGTCCCAGCTTCTCAGAAGGCTGAGGCAGGAGGATCACTTGAGCCCATGGAGCTTGCAGCCAGCATGGGCAATGTAGTGAGACTCTCCAAAAAGAAAACAAAAAAACAACAAAATGTTAAAAGTTCCCAATAAGGCATTAATGTAGCTGAGGTCCTCTAATTTGTCTAGTTGGCAAAGCACCTAGTAGAATTCTCAGTATAAAAGCACTAAAAATGTTTTAACTGGTATAAAGTGCAAAAGAAAACTAGTATCTAGAGAAACGTGGAATAATACAGAACTGCCAAAGCCTAGGAAAAAAGCTAATGTGCACGTGCAGGACCTGTCAGTACAGTTCTCACGCAGGGAGCAGGGGACACCCTGAGAGAAGCCTGCTTTTCCTCAGAACTCATTTGTGTCCCCTGAAACTGCAGAGTAAACAGCAGCTTACTGTTCCCACTCAGCCTGGCAGGAGGTCAGGCCCAGGAGGCCTCTAGCTGCCACTTCCTATTGCTTCCCTGGCAAAACCACGCAGGAGGTTGAGTTACTCTGGGAGACTCAACAGGGCGCTCATTGTTCCCGGGCAGAAATCCTGGGATACAAAGGCCCCGTTCATGCCGTGTTCCCAGGCTGGGGACGTCCCTTGGAGCCCAGTCAGCTTTGGGTTGGACAACGAATTCTCATAATGTTACTCGCACACACGTTAATTGTTTTGTAAAACATGACAGAATAATGAAATAAAATTAAACTGGTAATAAAGAGCCAGGACACCTGAGTTTTATCCCCAGCTCTTTCTCTAATGTGACTTGAAGCAAATCACTGACTTACTCTTTCTTTTTAAATTTTTTTTAGCTATACTGGGAGTCAAACATGGGGCCTTGAGCATGCTAGGCAAGCACAGATTCCCAGCCCTCACTTGCTCTGAGTGTTAGTTTCCTTTCTGGTCAAATGAAAATGATTTCTAAGATTGTTTGGAACCCTAAGATTCTACAAACTCATATGTGGTCTAGTGATGCTGCGGCACTGCTTGTGCTAGGAAGGCTCCTAGCTCGCATCTTCTTATTCATTATCAGCACTTAGAATCAAGGAGTCTTCATAAAAACACAGGAAGTAGTTTTATGTTTTCTCTCACAGACAGACAGATCGTAAGCAGTGAAGTCCAGCCAGTCCCTCCACTCACCGCAGCCAGGTTGCTTAGCATAGAGCCCACGCACAGTGGAATGCTGACCAGTGTGACGTAAGCCAATGTGCTTTCCTGTCACTTGCTCATAGGATGAAATTCATGTTGAGAATCTCTATTTCTTTGCAATGACTGAAAATCCTTAGAAGAGCTGGGGATTTAGCTCAATGGTTAGAGTGCTTGTCTAGCAAGCACAAGGCCGAGTTCAATCCCCAGCACCAAAAGAAAATATCCTCAAAGGAAACCACCATCTACAGTAAGAATGTAATCAATGTCACAAGCTGCCAAACTGTCATTTTTTTGCTTTCTCAACCTCACAACTTGCCAGAGCCAGGACTTTGTCTCCAGAACCTAAGGAGAAAGACAGATAATAAAGTTGGTTATTGCAAGCACATGTATAATCCCAGGTGGAGAGGGGAACACAGAATTAGCCTCCACTGTGCTTCCCATGGCCACCCCAACCTCCTTCCCTCCATACAAACAAGCCAGCCACAAAGAAAGGCTTCTCAGTTACAAATTCCAACTCCAGCTCTAGATACGAACCAGAATAAACTTTCAGTTTATTTTCACAGTTACACCTAATGGACAAGGATTTGAAAAGCTTAGGTAGCAAACCTGGGCATGGTGCCACAATCCCGGCTGCCCAGGAAGCTGAGGCCTGGGCCGCTGGAACCCAGGAATTTGAGGCTGGTGTGGGAGACACAGTGAGACTTCATTTCAAAACGAAGACAAATATGATTAAAAACAAGAAATTAGGCCGCATAATTTAATTCTGTTTAAAAAGTATTGGGAAATAAAACCAACACAAAGAATTTGTATATTTTGAGGGGGAGGTGCTGGGCAAACTCAGGGCCTTGTCCTTCCCAGGCACATGCTCTACCACTGAGCTAAATCCCCAGCCCCTCAAAGAATTTATAAAGAAAATAATTCTGCTGTCACTGTAAATCAAGAAAAGGTCCTCATGTCACTCAAACATGCTGTCAATCTGGAGCAGTAAAATGTGCCCCACTGTTATTTGTTTATTTATTTATTTATTTTTTGTTTTGCTTGAGACACAGTCTTGTTATGCAGTCCTGGCTGGCCTTGAACTCACTATGTAGCCCACACTGGCCTCAAACTCATAGCAATGCTCCTGCCTCTGCCTCCTGAGGGCTGGGATTACAGGCTGCGCCCCACTTTTAGAGAGATGGGAGCAAGGGACTTGGGGGGTGAAACTCAGCAGTAGAGCCCTGCTTAGCAGCACAAGACCCTCGATCTCAATCATCAGCAGCACCAAAAACAAACAACGCCGGAAATGGTGGCTCACACCTGTGATCCCAGCACTCAGATGACCATGAATCTGAGGCCAGCCTGGGTGACACAGTGAGAGCCTGTCATAAAAAACAAACAAAACAAAAACTCCCAAATAAACAAATTTTAAAAATCCACTTTTTCTTTATCCACTCATCTGCTGATGGACACATAGGCTGCTTCCAAGTTTTAGGTATCATGAATCAGCCACATAAGCTTAAATATTACATGGTTTCTCTTAGATGATAGATAGGAAATGGGAAGATAGGTCTTTTCCAAGTAGGAAGGGGACTAAGAGAGAAGGAGAGGGAGGGAAGGAAAGTAAAAAGAGTTGAGATGTGTTCCACACAACAGGCCAACTTCCTGCAGTGAATGTAATCATTATATATCACAAACATGGCTCATAAAAATTACAAAAAAAAAAAGGCAGGGAAAAGACACACGAGGGCACTCACCAAGGTCTGAGGAGACTTTCTCAAACTGGCTGAGGACAGCACTTGCGTTTGCGGACAAGAAGGCCTCGTCGTCTGCAGGCAGCTAAGCAAAACAAGACAGAGCCCAGGGGACAGGTTCAGAGGTCACACAGGGTCCCAGGGGCCGTTAGTTAAGAAGGTCTCGGGCATGCAAACCAGACTGCAGGTCAGGTAGTTCCTGAACAAACGTGTCCCACTCTTTCTCACACCTAGTACAGCCAGTTAAATATGGTACCTTCTCTCCAAGCTTCCTGAGTGCTGTGAGGATCTCCACTTTCTGCTGAGTGTACAGTTCTCTGTCCAGCTTGCCCACCATCAGGTCTCTGTCCATCTATGGGACAACACAGGCACATGGAAAGAGAAAACACGCAGTGCACGAAATCAGCTCAAATGGTAGAGTGCTTGCCTAGCAAGCACAAGTCCCCGAGTTGGATCCCCAGCACCAAAAAAACCAAAACCAAAAACAAAACAAGACAAAAAAGAACAAGGGCATAAAGGGATGAAAAAGGATCAAGATGTGTTACGTCCACGTACCAACTCCCCACAATGAATGTAATCATTAGGTACTACAAACATATACTCAAAAAAAGTATTATAAAGAATCATAAACTGGTGTGGTGGCACATGCTTGTCAGTCCAGCATTTGGGAGGCTGAGCCAGGAGGATCACTGTGAGGTCGAGGCCAGGCTGAGCTACACAGTGAGACCCTATCCCAGGAAAAAAGAATTATAGAAATGCTGGGTGTGGCGGTACAGGCCTGTACTCCCAGCACTCTGGAAGGTTGAGAGAGGACGATCAAATGTTGGAGCCCAGCCTGAGAGACTTAGTGAGACCTAAGGGCTGAGGAGGTAGCTCTGTGTGAAGGCCCTGGGTTTAATCTTCTGTACATAAAAAAGAAAGAAAGAAAGAAAAAAGAATTATAGAAATACTTCAAGGCAAACATGACAGAAATACTATTATGCAGTTTTAATAAATTTTAAAGCTAATCACAGTCACCATCTTAGTTATAAACTCTACGGAGGGTTGGTAGGTCAACAATAACTTCCTTTGGAGAAGAGCTATCCTCTAATGACTGATTTTTTTCAACTAAAGTATAGTCTATGGCAGTGGTGCTGAACCTATGGCACATGTGCCACAGCGGGCTATTTGTATCATTGAAAGCTCTAAAAGGCCCACCATCACTGGTCTGTAGCCTTGAATGAGATAACTGGAATTTAATATTTCCCTTCCCATCAGAAACACTAAAATATGGAGCATGCATTGGTACTATTTTAAGTGCATTTATATATTTGTTTATTTACTTATTTGAGACAAGGTCTCACCATGTAGTTCAGGCTGGCTTTGAACTCACTATGGAGCCCAGGCTGGTTTTGAACTCACAGCAATCCTCCTGTCTCAGCCTCCCAAGTGCTGGGATTACAGGTGGGCTCCACCACACCTGAATCTCTAAATGCTTTCATTAAATTAATTAATTTGGGGTTGGAGATTTAGTTCAGTGGTAATTAATTTTTATGGCACTGGGGATTGAACTCAAGGACTTGCACATGCTAGGCAAATGTCTACTACTGAGCTACATGCTCGGCACTCTTTTAAAAATTTTATGTTTCTTGAGATAGGGTCTCCTATGTTGCCTGGGATACCTTCAAACTTCTGGGCTCAAGTGGTCCTCTTGCTTCAGCCTTCCAATTAGCTGGGACTACACATACATATCATGGCACTTGGCTTCTCAGTGCTTTTACATGTTATTTCATTTAATCCCCATACCAACTATCTTGGATACTTTTCTCAGTGCTGGGACAAAATACCCGACACCCAAAGTGGACGGAGGAAAGGTTTATTTAGCTCACAGTTTGTAGAGGTTTCAGTCCACAATCAACTGAGTCCAGGGAAAATGGCATGACAGAGAGGCAGAAGGCAGCAAGGCAAGCAAATGGGAGCAAAAGGGGAATAGACAAGCCTCTCTCTGTCCCTTATATTATATCCAGGCTATCTGCCCTTAGGGTGGGTAGCACTCCCACCCTTAATCCTAGCATCACATCCTTGATCTCAGCAGAGCTATGCCAAACCAATCAGTGGACTAATTTAGTAATCACACACTCTAGATCCAGTCACCTCTGAAAACACCCCACCTATGATCACATGAGGCTTTGGGGGGGACATCTAGACACAAACCATAACACCAATCACAAGATAGAGCCATTATTGTCATCTTTTTTAAAGCAAGGGAAACTGAGGTACACAGAGGTTTAATAAAATAACTTGCTAAAGATCACATACCCCCAAAGGTAGAGTCGGATTCAAATCCAGCCAATCTGACCCAAATCTATGCTCTTAATCACTGTGGTACTGAATCATCCCCGGAAAGCAAATAACTTGCAACCCCTTGATTGCACGAGAATCTATCAACCTCTCTGGAAGCATCAGGCTTTGAATGGATGCTTCAGAATCTTGTACAAGCTGGAGATTTAGCTCAAGTGGTAGAGTGCTTCCCTAGCCCTGAGTTTGATCCTCAGCACCAAAAAAAAAAAAAAAGAGAGAATCCTGTGTGAGACACTGCGCTGCTGAATTCTCAGCAGGATCTCAAATCAGGGTTCTAGAAGCAAATGATGAAAGAGGAGTCTGGAGACTGAGGCAGGCGGATCACTGCAAGTTTGAGGTCAGCCTGGGCTAGATAGTGAGATCAGGGCC
>PVJO010001599.1:148749-167895 GCA_004026905.1 Hystrix cristata
TTTTTTTTTTTTTTTTTTTTTTTTTTGGTGCTGGGGATCAAACTCAGGGCCTTGTGCTTCCTAGGCAAGCACTCTAGCCACTGAGCTAAATTCCCAACCCCTTAAGGTCTTAATTTTGTCTGAAAACTGTGGGTTGTGGATCTAAAAATCAACTGACCAATTTCAAACCTGTAGGCTATCACAACAAGCAAATTCTCAGGCTAGGAAGAAAAACACACAGTGACCCGATCAATTAAAGGAACTTTACCTCTGCTAACCTTGTCCGAAGCTGACCGGGCTGTTTCTTTGCAAACAATCTGATGACCTCCGGGGTCCTGAAGGCCTGGCTGATGGCTGCTTGGATAGCCTGGAAACACAGGAAGGCAAAAGCTAACCCAAACATCCCAGGAGTCCGAGTTGCAATTGCTGCCCAGGGCGCTTCATGAATGGGTCTTTGTTCACCGAGACTGTTACAAAATCAATTTTCATTTACTATTTCTGTGCATGTGCCTGCAGCCAAACACGTACAGAACAGCCCTGGTGTGCAATAAGTGGACATTCCTTGGGAAGTCGCGCCCCAAAGAGGGGAGCACTTTCTAGGGGAAATACATCTACAAAGGGAGAAAAGGAGAAAAATCCTGCTTACCAGCTGCATTCCACTCAGTTCATCCACCAACGTCATATTTCCAGACATAATTTTCTTCAGAGAATCATTAAATTCACTCAGCTGCTCCAGAGTTTCCTTTTTGGTTTCTTCATATTCATCTGTATCAAGCTCCTCTCTGAGGTACAGTGAGAACCAGAACGCAGAAAAATACAGTTCCAAAAGAAAAACCAATCTTAGTGCTAGCTATAGAGGCTGACGGAAAACAGCACAGTGCTAACAATGGATGTGTCCACAGAGTTGGAGCTTGGTCATTTTCTTAAAATGTGTTCACTATGATAGTAAAGTATTTTTCTTTTACCAAAATCAGTCATATTTAACAAACATAAAATAAATTCCTTTTTTTCCCCAGTACTAGGGATTGAGCTACATTTCTAGTCCTTTTATTTTTATTTTACTTATATGTATTTTTTGAGACAGAGTCTTGCTATGTAGTTCAAGCTGGTCTTGAACACATTATGTGTAGCCAAGGCTGGCTTGAACTCAAGGTAACCCTCCTGCCTCTGCCTCCAAGTGTTGGGATTACAGGTGTGTGCCACCAGGCCTGGTTTAAAAATATTACATAGTAATATTTCTTGGATTTTTCCACAACAACCTCAAGGGATCAGCCCTGAGGCCTGCCGTTAGCCCTGTGCAGATTAGAAGGAAAGAGCGTCCCAAAATCATGTCCAATGCCTGGCTGATTTATTTCTAAGAAGGATTTGGAACATCCAAGAGTAAAGTAAAAAAACACCACCATAAGCCAGGTGAGGTAGTGCACGCCTGTAATCCCACCACTCAAGAGGCTGAGGCAGGAGAAATGCCATGAGATCAAGGCCAACCTGGGTACACAGGGAATTCAAGGCCAGCCTGAACTACATAGTAAAACCCTGAAAACACAGGGTCTTTGGCTCAGTAGTTGAGCATTTGCCTAGCAAGCACAAGGCCCTGAGTTCAATCCCTAGCACCCATAACAAAACAAAATAAAACGAAAATTAAAAAAAAAAAAAAGCCACTAAAAAAACTCTGGAAAGAAGGCTGAGTTGCCTCATCTTTCTGGGGTCCACCATGGAGACACAGGGCTCCCGGCACTGAGACAATAGGACTGTGTCCCTGACGGGCCTCCCCACTGCTGTTCTGTATCCTTTACTGGGTCTGCTAGAGGGTCCTGGGGCTCAGAGCCACCCACTGCTCAGCGACAGCCACTCCCTGGTGACTGCACTTAATCCTATGAAGCACCTCCCAACTCCCCAGCCCTTTTATTGATTCATTACTTTGAGACAGGGTCTCACTAAAGTGCTATATTGCCCAGGCTAGGTTGGGAACTTTCCACCTTCCAGCCTTGCCAGCTCAGAGCACCAGAATTACAGGTGTGCACTACCATACCTGGCTACAGTAACTTCCCTTAAAGTCAATGGTATGACCTTGGGCAAGGCAGTGAACACAGCCAAACCTCAGTTTATCTATAAAGCTTTGGGTGGCTATAGTGCCTGTCTAAGAGGGTTGCTTCCAACATTAGATAAGGAATGAACTTGGCATATACAAGCACTGGATAAATAGCTGTTACTACCCTCATCGTCACTAACGGTAGGAAATATTTTGTGTACCTTACAAATGCAGTCCTTGTCATGTAAGACAATATTGTTATTATTAAATACTTACTGCAAGTAATAACAGCTCCCACTTACAGAGGACCCACTGACTGGGCACTTCCTCTAGTCATGCACTGTGTTGTCCTCGACTTGCCATATTTACCACAACTGGGGCTAAGGATTTAGCTCAGGAGTTAAGAGTGCTTGCCTTGCAAACACAAGTCCCTGAGTTTGATCCCCAGCACCAAAACCAAAAAATAAATAAATAAAACCTAAACCAAAAAAACACGTTTACCACAACCTTGCAAGGCTCTTAACTGCAAAGAACACTGCTTCCTTTTGCGGGGGCGGTGCTGGGGACTGAAACCCAGGCCTCACGCATGCTAAGTACCCACTCCACACTGTGCTCCACCACTAGCCCAAGGCTGGTCCTTTGAGCAGTCAAGACTGAAGCCAGACACCAGGATTCACACCAGGTGGGTCTGGGTTCAACACTGAAGACAAGAGAGGTGGGATCATCTCTCCTTCAAGATTAAATATTTTGCCCAAGTTCACATGCACTTAGTACTTTTGAACCCTAAAGCCTGCACTGAGTTTACTTCTCCAAAACAAAGCACTGTGAAAAATACTACATGGGAAACCAAAAAGAAGCCAAAGTCACACAGGGGGCTGCATCCGTGAAGCCTGCAATCTAACTGTGGAAAGCGGTCACTGAAGAGCGTCACAGCACACAATCCTGCCATTACCTGCATTCCTCCAGGTCTTGTAGCTGCTGCATGAGTCGATCAAGCTGTTCTTCAAGATTCTGCTTTAATTTGCTTGTCTCTGTCTTTCCTCTGGAAGCCATTTTAATCTCTATGTAGAACAATAAAACCAAACACAGTATATTTGGTGATCTGAAGAAATTCAAAATATCAGTGTGACTTAAAATTATTTAAATTTGAAGCTTATATTCTTAGTTCCAGGTGTAGGAAAGATAATGCAAATAAATAGTCTCTGTTTAGGTAGTAATGTTTAAGCTCACACAGTAATAACACCTCACAAAAATGCCTGACAGTCTTTTTTTGTTTTGTAGTACTGGAGACAGAACTCAGGGCCTTTTGCCTGCTAGGAAAGCACTCTACCACTGAGTTGTATCCCCAGCCCCTAACAGTCTTCTTAACTGACTTGACAAATTCATTAGAAGTCGTTACTATTTTAAAACAAATTTGATAGATGAAAACACAGATTTAAAGGAATAGTTCAGATGTGACTTTGCTTTATGATTTTTTTGGGGGGGTGCTGGGGCTCGGACTCAGGGACTGTGCACTTGCTAGGCAAGCACTCTACCACTGAGCTAAATCTCCAACCCCAAAATATTTTTTTTGAGACAGGGTCTCGCTATGTAGTTCAGGCTGGCTTTGAACTCATGGCAATCCTCCTGAAGCTTTTTTTTTTCCTAATGAGAGGAAGTCTTGCTATGTTGCCCAGGCAATTTCAAACTCCTGGATTCAAGCAATCCTTCTGCCTCAGTTTCCCCATGTTGAGGTATGTGCCACTCCACTCAACTCAGTCTTCTATTCATTGATCAGTCATCTTTTCATAAACCCAATTCCCAGCCTCAGGTCTGTTTCACTGATGATTTGTTGGTCCTAAGGTACTTTCTTGTTATTTAAACCAGAGCTTTATCACTGGAATGTTTTGACAACTGATAAGGACTTTCCTTTATTATTTTACCTCCCCCAAATCCTTGCCTATTCTTGTGTACCTTCTCTTCTAAATTAAGCTGAGAATGTTCGTGAAGTTTCATTTAAAATCCTTTTTGTTGGGAGGGGTGGGGAAGGGGGGGAGAACCAAGATGCACCATGTATAGGTACAGAATAAATGTAATGAATGTGACCACTGTATGTAGAATGTACCAATACATGTTCTTGGTTTAAAATTAAAAAAAAATTATTCAGTAACAACAAATGTAAAAAAAAAAAATAAAATAAAATAAAATCCTTTTTGTTTTTTTGCTATGCAGGTCAGGCTGGCCTAGAACTCACTATGTAGCTCAGGCTGGACTTAAACTCACGGTGATCCTCCTGCTGCAGCTTCTGGAGTGCTGGGATTACAGACAGGCAACACCACGCCCAGCTAAAAATCCTACAGAGGGTTAAGGATGTAGCTTAATAATAGAACCCCTGGTGGGTCAAGGCTCTGGATTTGATCACCAGCACTGGGAAAAAAATTTTTTTTTTAAATTTTAGGTGCCAGAGATTGAACTCAGGGCCTTGTGCTTGTTAGGCAAGCACTCTAACCACAGAGCTAAGTCTCCAGCCCCAGCACTGGGAAAAATTTGGAAAAAATTGATGACTTGAACTGTAAATTTTCCTTTTTTTTCTTTTTTTTGGGGGGGTGCTGGGGATTGAACTCAGGGCCTTGCACTTTGTAGGTAACTGCTCTACCACTTGACCTAAGTCCTCAACTCCTTTTTTTCTATTTTTGTAGTGCCTCATGCATGCTAGACTTACGATATACTGAGATATACTCCCAGCCCTTAAGATATTGAAAAAATGGTTTTGTCCTGTCTAACATAGGTGCTCATGATATATACTTTTTCTTTTGGTGCTGGAGATTGAACCAAGGGTCTTATGCATGCTAAGTAGATGTTCTACCACCCAGTGACACCTCCAGCCCTTACATCCTTCTCTTTGGAGCCTCTATCTTTTTCTCTCAAGTTCAGTTCATTTTTCTTTTCTTTTTCTAAGCTCAGTTCATTTTTTCAAGGCTAGTTCAAGTGCCTTCTTCATAAGGCCTTCTTTGATTTCTTCCCACTTTACTTTTTCTTTCTAGTACAATCTTGGGCAGACAAAATGTACTGGATAAAAATTAGTAAATGAAGGAGAATTCCTTGCTGCTTCTTCTGTATTCCACATCTTAGTCTCTATGAACTCTTACTTTTGCCATAGGTTACATGTAATTTTATTATAGCACACTAACTTCTTCTGCCTAGATTCAGAGAGCAGATGAGTCTGGTTCTTCTCTTAGCCTTCCCTGTACCTAATACAGAACCGACATTTGATAACCGGATCAAGTATAGAAAGGCTCAACATTATTTTTATAGTGCTGGGGACGTGAACCCAGGGCCTCGATCATGCTAGGAATGCAGTATTACATCATTAAGCTACACCCCTAACCTTCAATATATTTGAAGGAAATATATTTGAAAGCCAAAGATATTTCAGGGAAGATAGGGACGGTTGAAAAGCTTTTAACCTGGTGCTACACAAATCGATGCCAGACAGATCCGACTCGCCAGCACCACCCCGTGTTGAATAAAGGTGGTGCACTTTTGCCGAAACCAGAGAGGGCTCAACAACTACTCGTTCAGGCTCACCTGTCTGCTAGACCTCTGAATTTCTGCACAGTGTTGACGGCTCTCAGATTGCACAAATCTCAGATTCTTGAAGTTCCGAGGATCGCCAATTTGAGGAAAACGAAATGGTTCATCAGGACTACTAGAGGCTCAAAACTCAAACCACCCGGGGGCGGAGTCGGCTAAGGAAAGGGAAGCTTTTTAACAAGTTGTTTTATTTGCTATATATGAACTTGGCCTACAGCAATCCAGATAATTTCCACTTTGCGCAGCCTGCAACCAAAACACACCCTTCATTCCTAGGAAGACTCGGGTGTGGGTTTTATTTACCCCGGGGACGACGCCTCAGGCATCCTTTCTGGGGATTTCCCAACCAGACACCCGGACACACCTTCTGGGCGACCGTCAAACCCAGAGCACACTTCTTCCTGGCTGGAAAGGCGTCTGGCCCACGACCATAGGGACGGGGTTAGGAAGCGGTCCTCGTGAGAGAACCTGAAGCTCCTGGACTCAGGTCCCGCGGCGGCCGGGCCTGAGCAGGCCCCCACTGCCACCAGAGGTGGTCGTGAACCCGCCACCCCCCAAACTCCATCCTGACCAGAGCCGGGACAACCTCCTCAGACCCTCAGAGCCGGGTATGCCTCCCGCCCTCCCGCGGGTCCCACACTTTCCAACCAGGGGCCCCGCCTACCTGAGGGCCCGGGCCGTGGGACTGCGCGGGAGGAGCACTTCCGTCTGACGCACGTATTTCCGGTTCCTGGAGCCAATCAGCGGGCGGCCGCGGTGTTCCGCTCGCTGGCGTCCGGGCCGTCGTAGTTTCTTTGAAGAGTGGGGCCGTGTGCCTGTGAGGCTGTGGTAAGCCCCTCGCCCCCAACCCCAGAATCCGGTCCTTAGCAGAGTCTTTGGGGAGCCCTGCTCGTCCCACAAGATGGCGAGAAAGGTCCGTGCTGCGACCCCCAGGAAAAGTCATTATGTCCAGTTCTCTCTGTGGGACCAGACACCTGGGTGAATTTGCCTCTGACTTTACGACCGCGCGAGTCCCCTTTCGAGAGGCGCCTCGGGGCGGGCAGCCGTGGGTTTGAATTGCTTATTGCCAACGGTGGTGTTTTAGAATTTACATACGAAACCCCTTTTCTCATCAACCTTCTAGCCTACCTTGCAAAACGGTTCAGATCGAAGAGAAATGCCTGTCACATTAACGTGATTATTTTTAACTTTCAATGTGTGAATATGTTGTAAGTGTCAACGTTTTAGGTAAAATGCATCTCACAGTGACAAATGGTGCCAAACAAAATTGGAAAATGTATTTACTTTTTTAATGTGTGTGTGTGTGTGTGTGTGTGTGCGCGCGCGCGCGCGCGTGTGTGTGTGGTATTGGGGCAATCCAGGACCTCTGTTAGGCAAACGCTCTACCACTGAGGTATATCCCCAGCCCTTAAAATTTTTTTTATAGGTGTTGGAGATATAGCTCAGTGGTAGAGCGCTTGCGTAGCAAGTGCAAAGCCCTGAGTTCGATCCCAGCACCGTCCCCCCCAATTTTTTTTCCTTTTTTAATTTTTGAGAAATTCTCACTAGGTTAACTGGACTGACTTTGTGAGCCTCCTGATTCGGCATCCTGAGCAGTTGGGATTTCAGGTGTGCATCACCGCCAACTGGGCTCTGGTTTAGTTAATGGATAATGAAAGCACATTCCTAGTGCCTAAGCGGAGAGATTGATTTGGGTTCCAGTTGTGAAACAAAAATAGAATCCAAGCGTTCAGCCGGGAGACAGAGAAGAAATTAGGGCAAGAAGAATGGTATATTAAGGAGATAGTCACAGAAGGGGTTGAGGAAAGCAGTCTCACCACTGGGAATATAACTTGGAAACCAGATAAATGCAACTTGGTAGCTGGAGGAATTCAGACGCTGTCACTTGGGTTTGGCACAGGAGCCGAAAGCAGCAAGGAACAAGTAGGGAAAATGCTGGGGCAGATGAAACTTGAGTGACTAACAAGAAGTACCTTGACCAGGCGTTGTGGTGCATGCCTGTAATTGCAGCACGCAGGAACCTGAGATAGGAGGATCAGCATGAGTTCCAGGCCAGCCTGGGCTACATAGTGAGACTCTGTACCCCACCCATAAATAAAATTAAAATTAAAAAAATAGCATGAGCCGAGGACTTACTGAATACTTGGACGTCTTACTTTTTATGTATTTATTTTTGTGGTGCTGGGGATCAAAGCCAGGGCCTCGTATCCTTGGCAAGTGTTCTACCACTGACCTGTATTGCCCTGCTGGACTCCTCTTAAATGTCTGCCCACAGACCCTGGTGATTAATTTTAAGGTACGCACTTGGCAAAGCTCTGAAACATCGCCTAGCATAGTTTTGAATGGTAGCTGTTGTTCATGAGGAGAGGGAAGCTGTTTATGACAGCAGTGAACCAGGATGTACCGGAAGTGGCCAAACGAGAGGGGAAGGCCTGTTACAAAGTGATGAGAACCTTGGCTTCAGTAGAGTCAGTGGGAGCAGAAATAAGAAACATATGTGAGGCCCTCTCCAGCCCAGCCACTGCCAGGGGCGTCACAGGGAAGCTGCTAACTGCACATGGGAAATGAAGGAAAGAACAGTGGTAATGATCAGCATGGCCTTAAAGCATGAGTTAAACCAGGCCCTGTTGAGGTGGTGCACGCTTGTGATCCCACTTGCCTGGGAGGCTGAGGCAAGAGGATGGCAAGTTTGAGGCCAGCCTGGGCAATGAAGTGAGACCGGTCTCCAATTAAGAAATAATGGAGTGCCGAGAATGTAGCTCAGTGGTTGAGTGGCCCTGGGTTTGATCCCCAATACTGCGAGGAAAAAAAAAAGGGAGATTTGTCCTCATGGTTGTGTGAGTAGTTTGTTCCTTTTTAGAGCTCAGTAGTGCCCATTACCTGGACACACCTTGTTTGCTCATTCGTTTATTCTTCTTTTGATTTAACATAAGTTATTTTGAGTCTTTGGTTATTCTATATAAAGTCAAACTGTAGGGGCTGGGGATTTAGCTCAGTGATTAGAGTGCTTGCGTTGCAAGCACAAGGGCCTGAGTTCGATCCCCGGTACCACAAAAAAAAAAAAAAAAGTCAAACTGTAATTCGTTGTATGGGCATATATTTTCACACATGCACCAGCGTCTTGGGGGGTAACTGGCGATGGAACCAGGGCCTTAACACCAAGTTCTTTTAAAACTATTTACTCATTCATTCATTCATTTCTTTTGACTGTTGAGGTAAGGTCTCCCAAAATTGTCAGGCAGGGCTAAAACTTACAGTCCTCCTGCCTCAGCCTCCCAGAGTGCTGGGGTTACAAGTGTGCACTCCCTGTTTGTTTGTTTGTTTGTTTTTGGTGCCAGGGATCAAACTCAGGGCCTTGTGCTTGCAAGGCAAGCACTCTAACCATTGAGCTAAATCCCCAGCCCTTTTCCCTGTTATTTTTAAGCTGTTGTTTTGGTTCACACCTGTAGCCTCCTTGAGAACTTTCCCCCATCATTTATTCACTTTCTTGCAGCTTCTGTGGCTTCCTAATAGTTCTTTCTCTTAGTGGTTCTTACCCCCCAACCTAGCAACATTTTGTTTTGTTTTGTTTTGTTTTGTTTTTTAGACAGGGTCTCACTGTGTAGTCCAGGCTGGCCTTGAACTCATGGTGATCCTCCTGCCTCAGCCTCCCCAGCACTGGGATTACATGTGTATACCACCATGCCTGGCAAAATTTTTTATTTTGAGACAGGGTCTTGGTAAGTTGCTGAATTGCTCAGGTTTGGCTTAAACTTGTGATCCTTTTCCCCAGCTTCCCAGAGTGCAGGGGTTAGTGGCATGTGCCACCATTCCTGGCTCAGATTTCATTTTTCTGTAAATTGATCTCTCCTAAACCTGTCCCACGGCCATCTTCTTCTTCTCAGTTAAGAGTGGCACTATTCTTCCCTATCATGAGATGAGTGTCTTTAGGTGGTATGATAAAAAATACAGTGATTGGGGGCTGGGGATTTAGCTCAGTGATTAGAGTGCTTGCCTTGCAAGCACAAGGGCCTGAGTTCGATCCCCGGCACCACAAAAAAAAAAAAAAAAATACAGTGAATGCTGATACCAGGTGCCATCCAGCACAAAGGCAGGCTCCTAAAAACATGATGCTGTGTCCTCATTCACCTTAGTCAGCAGACCTAGTATCCTGTGACATCTGGCTCCTCCCTAAAGTCAAAATAACCATTGAAGGTGCACATTTTGAATGATTTAGGACATCAAGGCAGCCACAACAGCACAACCAAAGACCTTCATGAACGAGCACTCCAAAACTGCTTCAGAAAGCAGAAAAATGATGGGAAGTGTGTTTGAAGTGAGGGGGAGGATTTTGAGGGGGATTAATGGCAATGTGTCTTTTACTGTAATAAATTTTTTAAATTGAAACATTCTCTGGAGTTTTTGATTAAATCTCGTAAGTGTATTGTGCATATATGTAAAGGCGGAAACCAGAGGATTTCCTGACACAGTGTGGGGGAGAAACAAGGAGAGGGATCGAGGGGGATTCCAGGGACTTGACCTCAGCCATGGGAGAGCTGGTTTGTCCGCAGCTAAGGTCTTCAGGTAGATCAGGGTTAGGAGAGGCAAGATGGAGAGTTTATGGAAGAAAAGGACCTTCCAATAGACTATTTTGGAATAAGGTGACATTTATCTGAGGGTTATTTTATTTTATTTTTAGTTTTATTTTTTTTGGTGCTGGGGATCAAACTCAGGGCCTTGTGCTTGCAAGGCAAATCCTCTAACCACTGAGCTAAATTCCCAGCCCCTTTAATTTTTAGATTTTATGTATTTATTTTTGAGACAGGCTCTTGCTATGTAGTTCACATTAGCCTTGAACTATGTAGCCCTTGACTGGCCTTGAACTTACAGGGATCATCCTGCCTCAGCCTCCATGCCTGGCTCTTATATTTTAATATTTGATTGATGAGGTCCAGAGACCAGTAATACTTGTTTTTAAATTGTTTCTGTTCATCATGGTAACAGAATTGTTCCTAGGAATTTCCTGGTAGTTTGTGTGACTCAGGTTACAATTCCTACCTTGTAGCACTGTAACCAGGATGTGGAAGGTAGGCAGAACATGGTCGTGGTGTAGACAGTGTATTTGTGTTAGCTTGTCCTCCAGCCAATAACATCAGAACAGAGGAGCAGATGAAGAACTAGCATTTTCACCTGCCCAAGGCTCTGTGCCTAGCCGGATGTGGTGGTGCACACCTGTAATCCCAGCACTCAGGAGGCTGAAGCAGGAGGATCACCATGAGTTCGAGGCCAGTTTGGGCTACATGATGAGTTCAAGGCCAGCCTGAACTACATAGCAAGACCCTGTCTCAAAAAACCCCCAACGAACAAACAGAAAAAGGTGCCGTGCCCATCATAATGTGTTGGGAGATGTTTATACCAGTTGTTCCTTTTGCCAGTAGATACTATTCCTTTAATCAGGAGATAGCACTGTCTCCAGTTCCCAAAGATCCCTTAAGTATCCAGGAGTTCCCTTCCCCTGTGTAAGCAACTGCAGAGTCTGAGGACACCTGGAAGGGAGAAAATGGGAGAGGGTGCAGTCCGAGGATATTTCCTCTTCACATAGTGGGCTGTTAAAAAGCAGAAGGTTGCTGTGATCTGTGAAGAGATCTGTGGGGTTTGTTTTTGGTTTTGGGTTTTTTTTGGTGGTGGGTTACTAAGTTTTATTAAGTTTGATGTTCTCATCAGCACTGATGTCCACAGCGATCACCCAGCTGATGCCACTAACCTCACTGGACAAAGAAGGAGGTGCAGAAAGTCACAGCCTCGATATGGAAGTGTCAGTAGGAGACCATTCTCTGGGGATGTGGTTGTGATGGTCCTGCAATTTCAGTTGACCTATTCCTTTTTATCTGTTGCCAGGGACCATTAGTATGTATGTATGTATTTATTTATTTAGGTTTCTTGAGACAGGGTCTTGCTATGTAGCCCAGGCTGGCCTTGACCTCACAGCCATCCTCCTGCCTCAGCCTCCCCAGGGCTGAGATTACAAGTGTGTGCCACCACATCCGGCTTCAGATGAGCATTTTGATAGAAATAGCAGGAGAAAGGATGGTCTTGGGCTTGCCGACAGGTAACAGTGCTGGTGAGACAGGCAGGCGACAGGCAGGGTCCAAAGGCCAGCTTCACACTGCTGGCGTGGCATCTGGCTTTGGCCGAGTCAGCCCACATAGCCAGAGTAGCCCCAGGCCTGAGGACAGCGCTGCAGGACACAGCAGGGTCCTGTCGGACGGTGCAGGCCCCACAGGAGAGGGACCCCACCTTCAGCCTCCCTTCTCGCTGCTCTCAGTTGGCTGCTGCACAAGAACTCAGGCCCTTTGCAGTGTGGTTACCTCAGCAGCCATGGCTTCCCCTGAGGACAGGCACGCGTGTGACAGGGGTGCAGTTTGCTCACCTGTGGACACCAGGCTGCCCGTAGACAGCAGGACAGACAAGTAGTAGAGTTCTGGGGTGGTTTTTTCCTGTGTTTGGGAAAGAAAAGCCTGTGAGAAATGCTTTGTCTATTAGTCAGAACACTTATTTTAAAATTACTTATTTACTTCCTTATGAATTTAGGGGTTGAACCCAGGACCTTTGCACTATGCTACATCTTCTGCCCTTTGAAAATGTTTTTGTTTCAAGGTAAAGTCTCGCTAAGTTGCCCAGGCTGGGCTACAACTTGTGATCCTCCTGCTTCAGCCTCCCAGAGTGTTGGGAACACAGGCGTGCAACACCACGCCTGGCTCCTAATCAGTACATTTATTTAAAATGTTCTCAGGTGCTGAGGGTGTGCTCAGTGGTCTTGCACTTGCCCAGCAGGGGTGAGGCCCTTGGCTTTCATCCCTGGCAGTGCAAACAGACAAACAAATAGAGTTTTGGCCCCAGGATTTAAATTGCCAGTTTAGTGAGAGATTAGAAGGTCGGTGCAGCCCCACACCTGATTACTATTTTATCAGCGTTTCTAAATTCTAGGGCTGGGAGTGGAGCTCAGTGATGGCGTGTGTTCCTAGCATGCATAAGGCCCTGAGTTTGATCCCCAGAACCAAAAAACATGTAAAAGTAAAAATAAAATTCAAGCACAGTGAAATTCATCCACAAAAAGAAAAATCTCAGCTGGGCATGGTGGCCTATAATCCTTGCACTCCAGGAGGCTGAGGCAGGAGGATGGAGAGTTTGAGTCCAGCCTAGGCAATTTAATGACTCAGGGAGACCCTGTCTCAAAAAAATAATAAAAAGTGACTGGGGCTGTAGCTAAGCCTGATGGCCTTTGGTTCAGTTCTAGTATTTGCCAAAGGGAGGAAAAAACAAAAGGGAAAGAAAGAGCGCTTGTGGAATTTAATTAGTGTTGGGGACAGAACCCAGGGCCTTACATGTACTAAATACATTCTTTACCACCGAGCTACCCTTTCAGCCTCTTATAGTGTGTGTGTGTTTTGTCGAGACAGGGTATTGCTATGTAGTCAAGCCTGGCCTTGAACTCCGAGCGATCCTCCTGCCTCAGCCTCCTGAGTGCTGGGATTACAGGCATGCGCCACCACACCCGCCTTGTAGAATGTTTTTAATTTTCCCAGAGGAACATTTTCACTGTGACATGTGTTTAATCAGGAAT
Source organism: Hystrix cristata (assembly GCA_004026905.1). NCBI lineage: Eukaryota > Metazoa > Chordata > Mammalia > Rodentia > Hystricidae > Hystrix > Hystrix cristata. Next base: position 161,934 of record PVJO010001599.1, read on the forward strand.
TGCATTTCTACATGCCTCTATTTTTGGTGCCCGTAGAAAATAAATGTGGAAGACTAATGGTATATTGCTTATAGCCAAACTTTCAGATTAAAATGAACCTTCAGGAAGTCAATATTTAAAAAAAAAAAGAAAGTCAATATTGAAAAACATACACAGTCTGTTGCCAAAACTGTTAACACCACCGTGCAGACTCCTTCACCAAAGGACCCTACACCAAATACAGAAAGCAACGCCTTCAGCGCCGCTGGCACAGGCTCTGTCCGAATAAGCAGCACTGTGAGACCTGAAAGGGTAGAGATGGGTGTCACTCTGCTAGGTTCAGTTATTGCAGAAATGTGTTCTTCTGTCGGGGAGGACGGTCGAGGCAGGGTCTCACTGTGCAGTCCAGGCTGGCCTCGACCTCAGGGCAATCCGCCTGCCGAGTGCCGGGATTACAGGTGTGCATCAGCATGCTTGACTTTAGATTTCATATTTAAATTGTAGGACAACTGCAAGAGTTAACAGAGTTTTAAAAACTTTATCTGAGGGGCCGGGGATTTAGCTCAGTGGTTAGAGTGCTTGCCTTGCAAGCATAAGGCCCTGAGTTTGATCCCTGGTACCAAAGAAAAGGAAACACAAATTAAAAACTTTATCTGAATTTTAAACGTGATTTTCTTTGTAAGGTCCACTCTGACCTGAACAGCAGAAAGCTCCGTCCTGTTTTGTTCTAACAGTGCCTAGCAAACCAAAGGCACCAAATGTGTGCACGGCCTATGACTGCACACTCACCAATGGTGAAGGACGTGAAGATGATGCTGCCAACCAGGTTGGTCAGGAGAGGTTGACTGCAGTATCGAGATGATCGAGGCCTAAAAATCAAAACAGGTTGATATCTTGATTCATTCATTACTACAAGAATCCTCTACATAAGTAGAGGTGCTAGCCATGAATTCTAATCCTACTTCTGCACTAGGTTCATCTCGTCTCTGGGCAACTCACTTCTCTTTAGAACTTTTGGGAATAATAATAATTATTCCAGCACTCGGGAGGCTGAGGCAAGAGAATCGCAGCGAGTTCAAGGACAGCTGGGCTCCATAGTGAGTTCAAAACTAGCCTATGTACAAAGACCTTGTCCCCTGAAGAAAATTTCCATATGTTGAGGACTAAAATTTTTAATTTTAAATATATCAGTTTGTTCTTGCTTCCTGTGCTCAGTGACAAAGCAGTCAAGTGGCTGGCTGTGCCTGGAGCAGTGTCCCAAGCAGAACTCGCAGTAGTCCTCATCTGGTTGCAAGTGTGTGTTGGCTCCAGCCCTGCAGACATTCACTAGGGCTAGACCGCAGGTCTCTAGAGACAGCCCCTCTCTCCCTCCCAGGCGTCCCTCCCTGCCTCCCATGGCTGCTTACAGAAGCAGCATAGACTGGAGGTTGCACTCAGTCAGCCCCAGTCAGTCCCAGCTGTCCTTACCACATTGAGACCGTTGACTTTTAAGAGGTCCTCACACAGCTGGCGATGGGAACGATGGGGCAGGCCACAGTGATCCTCTAGGGAACACCCCAAACCCTGCCACAGGCAAGACCCACTGCTCAGGGCCCGGCGTGGGGATTCACCTCAGCAGTATGTAGACCTGGAGGGCCACAGCGCTCAGCCCGAGTGCCAACACAGTCACCTGGCTGCAGGGGACACAGTGAATGACATTTTGTGCTACTTGTCTGGTCATAAAATGACTACAAGAGCCAGCGTGTTAGCGCACACCTGCAATCCCAGCACTTGGGAGGCTGAAGCAGGTGAATTGCTGCGAGTTCGAGGCTAGCCTGCATTATATAGTATGACCCTGTCTCAAGAAAACAAAAACAAACTAAAATGACTTCAAGAAACCAAACTGAATAGTTGAGTTTGGTGACTCATGCCTGTAGTCCCAGCATGCAGAAAGAAGGCTGAGGCAGGAGGATCAGGAGTTTGAGGCCAGCCTGGGCCATGTAATTCAAGGTCAGCCTGAACTACATAGTGAGACCCTGTCTCAAACAAAACAAGACAGGCTTAGTGTTTACGAAATGCTACATTAATGTTTACATCTCAGTGTTTTTAAAACGTGAAAAGATGGGTCATTTAAGAGTTAGAAGTAAATTTTAGTTAAGCTCGAATAGTGTCACAGGAAGACACACTCTTTTCTGTCACCCAGGGGAGGGACACTTACAGCCTGAGCCGATGTGACCTTGGCAGCCAGCAGTGCACGCGGTAGGCTGTGTGGGCCAAACAGAAGTGAATCATGTTGACACAGACCTGGGGCTCCTTCAGGGAGGCGCGGAGGAGCTGGGCCTCTGTCCCCGCCGGTCCCCTGCCATGGCCTTCCTCTGCTGTAGACTCTCAGTCAGGAATCTGAGCTGCACTGGGGCTTTGAGACAGGGCGTGCCTGTGACAAGGGATGATGAGAGATCGGTGTCCCCAGGGAGGCTCTGGAAACCTGACCACCCTCCCAACAGGGAGTGCTCAGAGGTCTTGGGCCGGCTCTGTTTCCATGAGCTTCAGGACCAGATGATCCGTATCGATCCTTACCGACTGTTCCTTCCTTATTTCCCAAACTCAATCCACAGTGTCCCCACCACCCACCGCGGTGCCAGGTCCGGGGACAGCCACAGACCTGTTTCTTATTTCCAGTCCTACTAACTAAAGCCGAGACTCTCCTCACTTTGTAACAAGCCTTCCTGTCTTCTTGGCCACTTCTGGTCCACCCTAGCTCATCACTGTTACCAGCAGTGTCCCCGTCCTCCTGAGCAGCATCTGCCTTTCATTTTAACACCGTGCCGGGTGGTATGGAAGTGCTTGGCCGAGTATTACCCCCAAAAGTGATCCCCGGGGGCTGCAGGTGCAGCCCACAGGCACAGAGGGCCCAGGTTTAATGCCCAGCACCAAAAAGAAAATGAAAAATACCTCCAAGTAACTGACATTGGTTCAGTCATTGCCCCATTTTACAGATGAGAATACTAAAGGTGCTCTGGTAATTTGATCAAGGTCAAACAAAGTAAGAAGTTGAAACACTCACATCACATTATTTCTCAAAATGCTACTTTTCCTTTCATTTTTTCCTGTGTGTGTTGTACTGGGGATTGAACTCAGGACCTTCACACCAAGCTGCATCCTCAACCCTTTTTGTATTTTGAAACAGGGTCTCACTAACACCAAATTGCTCAAGGTGGGTTCAAACTTGTGGTCCTCCTGCCTCAGCTTCCCAGAGCACTGGGGTTACAGGTGTGCATCATCATGCCCAACACTCAGCCCTTTTTTTATGTTTTGTTTTGTTTTTTTGAGATAGAGTCTTACTGTGTCACTAGGTCGCCCAGGCTGGGTTCAAACTTGGAACCCTTCTTCCCAGCCTCCCAGAATCCTTTTTCTAGAGCACCTTTGCTGCTCCGTTGCCAGGAACCCTTTAGGCCCCCACTGCCTTCAAGACTGATGTTCACCCCCCAGCCTCCAGGTCTGAGGGCCCACATCCCCTGCACACTGCCCCTTCCGGTCCCATTCTCCTCTTGCTGAGAGACCCTGAGGTTCTAGCCCTGGCTAGGTCACGTGCAGGGCTTTCAGGCTCGAGGACCTGTGCCAGTGCTGCCCTCCACCGGATTTCCTGGTCTTCAGCCTCCTGCTGTTACCCACAGGCTTCCTCTGGCCTTCAGATGTGGACTGGGCCCTGCTCACGGCATCCCAGGGTCTCGGGACTGCAGACAGCCTGTGATGGGATTTCTCAGCTAGTTCCCCTAAACAATCCTCAGACTCGATATGGTGGGGCTCACCTGTGATCCCAGCATTGGGGAGGCTGAGGCAGGAGTATCACTGCAAAGTTCAAGGCCAACCTGGACTACATAGTGAAAGTCTAAGGCCGGCCTGGACTACATAGTGAACTTCTGCTTTAAAAACAAAACAAAATGCTGGGAATTTAGCTCAGTGGTTAGAGTGCTCATCTCATAAGCACAAGACCCTGAGTTCGATCCCCAGTGCCAAAAAACAAAACAAAACAAAGGAAAATCCCCTCTTGTCTCATTAGTCCCCTCACATCTCATTAGTCCTGTTTGGAGAACTGTGACGAATACAGGCTGCACATTGAGTCTCGGACGCAGGTCTTTTCAATTCTGGCAATAGTGCGGCATTATAGCCTGTTATGGTTGGTTGGTTTCCTTTTTCGTTTTGTTTTTTTGATCGAATTTGCGACAATCCTCCTGCCTCAGCCTCCCGAGTGCTGAGATTACAAGTGTGTATCGCTAGGCCCGGCTGGTTAGTCTGTTGGTTTGTATCTCTCATGTTCTCCAAAACCTCACGTGGGGCTTTTGGGAGTGGCTGGACCCTGGGTGCATAGTAGGATTAGTCTGCTGATTGGATCAGCATGGTTCTGGGCATGGCTGAATGGATTTACTGAGACGGAAGCCCCATGCTGGGTGTGGGTTGCGCCAAGCAAGGGGCTTGCCTCCCTGTGGAATAGAAAGGAGGCTTGGAGCTGCTGAGGACTGAAACCTCTACAACTGTGAGCTGAATAAATCTTCCTCCTAAATCTGTGGGTGTCGGGTATTGTGTCCCACAATGAGGAAGTAACTAAGACAGCGTCTTCAATTCCAATTCATTTTTAAGCCATTATTTCTTTTTTGAAATGTTTGCCATAATAAAAAATAAAATAAAATAAAATCTACCTGACCAAAAATAGATTAACCAGAAAAAATATCCAACAGTAGATCTGTGGTAGTTAAGATTAATAGTTTTGTTTGTTTGACTTTTGCAGGGGGTTTCATTTGTTTGTTTCCGTTTTGTTTTTTGAGACAGGGTTTTCACGACATAGTTCGGGCTGGCTTTGATCTCACTATGGAGCCCAGGCAGGCCTTGAACCTGCAGTGACCCTCCTACCTCAGCCTCCCGAGGGCTGGGATTACAGGCATGTGCCAGCATGCCCGGCTTTCATTTATACTTTTTTGGGGGGTACTGGGGAATTGAACTCAGGGCCTCGTGCTTGCTAGGCAAGTACTCTACTACCGGGCTAATCCCCAACCACGGTCTTCATCATTTCTAATCACTTTAAATTCTATTGTTCCACTTTCATTTCCTCTCTCCCTCTTATGTTTTTGTTCTCATCTAGTTCCTTTTTTTATTTCTGCTTTTCCCCACCAGGTTCTTCTCTGCTATCACATTCTCATTCTCATTACCTTGCCCTTTATCTCTCATTGGAATCCATTTTTAAATGTTTTTATTAAAAGAACAAAATAAATGGTCCTATTATTGGAATCTGCTGGCTTTTGATTCTCCTAGCTGGCTATGCCAAAATGTTACAGGTAGCTTCTTCTAACAGTGGCTTGCGCCAGGCGTGGTGGTGCATGCCTGTAGTCCTAGCACTCAGGAGGCTGAGGCAGGAGGATTGCCAAGAGTTTGAGGGCAGCCTGAACTACACAGCGAGACCCTATCTCAAAAAACAAAACAAATAAAAAGAGGTGGAGGTTGGGGATTTAACTCAGTGATAGAGCACTTGCCTAGCAAGCCCTGAGTTCCATCTGCAGAACACAAAAAAAAAAAAAAAAGAAGAGGGTAATTAGTTCACTGGAGTCCTTGGAGTGGGTTAGTTTTCAAGAGAGTGAGTTTTTCTAAAGTGAGGGCCACTCGGGTACTGGCCTTGAACTCACAGTGATCATCCTGTTTCAGTCTCCTGAGTGCTGTGATTACAGGTGCACGCTACTGTGCCTGGCTACTTCTGTCCCATTCTTTTGGACAAAGTGAGTCACAAAGAACAGAGAAGCAAATCCCAGCCCTTTGTAGTCAGGCTGCACATCGACCTTGATGAGAAGGCATTTTTGTGTTTCATCTGGCACAAATCATTTTAGGCCTGATAGTTTCAGCCATCTGGTTGCAATGAGGGGGCTGGGGATTTAGCTCAAGTGGTAGAGCGCTTGCCTAGCAAGCACAAGGCCCTGAGTTGGATCCCCAGCACCAAAAAAAAAAAAAAAAAGAAAAA